>JANHGN010000197.1:0-20858 GCA_024605025.1 Megaceryle maxima
TCCCTCAGCTGCTCCTCAGCACCCTTGTGCTCCAGCCCCTTCCCCAGCTCCGTTGCCCTTCTCTGGCCATGCTCCAGAGCTCGCTGAAGGTCTCTTGCTCTGTGTCACAGAATGGAAAGTTCCTGCAGCTGGCTGGTGCTGCAGCTTCTGTCCTTCCCCGAGGTGTGCTGAGGAGCTGCCTGCTTTGGGCTGTGCTGTTTGTTGTCATCAGGTCTACAGAGCTCCTCCCTTGACTCCCTCGTTAAAACCGTTTTGTTAGGGAGCTGATGAGGTTTGACTGGGGTGATGATCTGCCCGCGCTCGCTGTGGGGCTGCGGGGTTCGCCGTGCTTACGGAGGGTGTTCCTGCCTCCCCCTGCCCATGAGCATTCTCTTGTCTCCGATGGCAGCCGTGGGACCTGGACACCTTGTGGTGTTGGGCAGGGCAGGGTCTGACAGACTCCTCAGTCATTTTAATACCAAAAATCCCTACTTTACCTGCAGGTCGTTCAGAGAACGTAGTGGCTCCAGGAAGCCTTGTGCTGTATTGTGCTGCTCCCTCTCTGAATGCAAATGGTGGGAATCTTCCAAAGGTCTGTTCTCCTGTCTTCAGGAGGAAGTAGGCCCAGATTTTGCAAAGGCTTACGCACAGAAATGGTGCCAATGCATGCAAAACCAAACAGGAGATGACAGGAAGGATTAAGCATCTAATGGCTAATTCAGATGGCTCTGTAAGGTGGTGGTACTTCACTGAAGCTTGTTCCGTCTGCTTGGAGCAATAATGACGGAATTATTCTGGTAAAACTTCTTAAGCTGGGCTGTCTAGAATTGCAAAGCAGTTTAGGATTTTGTTTGACACGTAACAATTTATTTTTTTTAGTGTCAAGCAAGATTGTTCCTTGGTATTTTTATACTATTTCCAGGACTTCATAAAAATTGAAAAAATTGAAGTTAAAAATTAAAACCAGCATGTGGGACGCTGAAGACTGTCCACAGTCGTCTGTAATTTGTGAAACTACAGAAGGAAGAAGGATTTCAACTGAAAGCATTTGTGCTGGTTTTGACTGGGGCTAAACCACGATGTGGGTTTATAAACTCATTTTGCCCCTGTACCAGATCTCGCTGTCGGAGTTGAACTTTAAGCGAAGAGGATTTGAACATTTAAGCGAAGGAGGCAAAGCCTGGTGAGAGCTGGCGGTGGCTGAACGTGGTGCGTGCCTGGCAGCTATCCCGGGAAGCAGGGGAGGTGCTGGAGGTGATGCTCTGGCAGGTGTATTTCGGAGATGAGCAGCGTGGATTTGCACTTCTCAAGGTCGGGGTGTCCCTGTTAAAGGGAGCCTCGCAGGGTGCCCGGGGCACTCCTGGAGCAGGCAGTAAATGCCCTGAGCAGATCTATTCCACGCTCCTGCGCTTCCTTAGGCGTTGCCATCTGGGAGGTGCAGCTCATGCTGTGAGGTGGTGAGTGTCTCCTCAGGTCCATGGGACAGCAGAGCAGCTGTGTTTTTCACCTGCTAAAAATACCCGTGGGAGTGCTTTGGAGACCCTGGAGCAGTGTCAGCCCGTCTTGCTTGTCTCCTGGCCTAGGCCAGCCCTCTATATTTTTTTTTTTTTCCATTTGCTTACTTAAAGCATTAAATTATTATTGACGATTCTGGTGAATAAAGCCATTGTTACTTAGCTTAGTGCAGTTCATAGTAACGTCTGTGTTTCAAAGGTTAGTTTACTGTTCAGGAATGATGAAGTGTGCAGGCCGAAGCTTATCTTCTATCTCTCCTGGCCTGGGTGAAAAGGCACGCTTGAATATTCACGTGGTACCTGGGGGAAGAACCTGGGGATTTTTTCTGAACTAGCACTGCAGGGAAGACCAAGTGTTTCTGTTTTTATTGTGAAGAGCTTAGTCCTGCTCAGGGTGAGGACAGATGACAGAGTTAAATTTTGTTTAGAAATTCAACCTCCTGACTCTGCTGTGAGTAGAAGCGTGTGGCCGAGAAGGTAGTGAAAAGATGTCTCTCTCAAAATAGCTCCGCGTACATCCGCAGAGCTGGGGCTGCCCACCAAGGGGACTCGCTTTTTGTCTCCTGTTGGCTTTGTACTTTGGCCTTTCATTAGGGAAAATGTGTGTTCCAGGGGTGGGGATGGACTGTCCGTGCTCTGGAGGCTGCTTCCCAAACCAGTTGGGTGTTCTGTCCCCAGGGCACTCAGGCTGTTGTTTGTGGTAACTCCAGTGTCCGATGCTGTAACGTAAGACGGGCCTCTACAGAAGAGGGGGGGAAGATGAAGATCCTGTGGCAAAACTCTCGCAGCTTTAATAGACAAGAAGTGAGAACCTGGAAGAAGGGGCCTGTTGTTGCCGACATGGTGCAGCACGGAAGCCAGGCCGATTAAGCAGTGAATGCTGGACCTTTGTTGGCACGTGGGACGTTTGGCAGATGCAGGAGTTCAGCTCTGAGCTTCAGAGGAGCGGTGGAGACCCTCCCTTGACTGCCTCAGCTCCTGAGCATGCAGTGCTCCCAGGGTCTCTGGGCACAGCAAAGAGAGACCTGCCCAGAGGGAGATGTTCCAGTTAGTTCTCCTGTGGGGATGCTGTAAGGCTGAGGCTTATGTTTTGAAACGCAGACCTTCCCTTGGGTGTCATTACCTTAATTAAGGAAAAAAAAAGATAAATGAGGGTGATCCACGAGGAGATCAGTGTGCAGTCTTCTGTTACTGTGCTAAAACCAGAGGGATGCTTCTGGGGAAGGCTTCTGTAAGGTGCTCTTGCGTTCATGGTGCCTGATCCGGTGAGGGGCTGGTGCCGGTGCAGACGGGCTGGGGGTGCTGCTGGGACCTTCCTGGAGCAGCACCTGGTGCTGGGTGCATCTCCTGGGGGATGTTCAGCTGAGCTGTGGCACAGGGAGCATGCTCGGTGCTCCTGCTGGTGGATAGGGACAGGCAGGTTTTGTCTTTTCAGTGAAAGTAATAAACTTGATATCCATCACCCCTCTGGTGGGCATGACGGCTTCTCCACGCCCTGACCTTCCCACCCGAGCTGTTCTCAGCACCATGCTGGAACTCCTCACGTCAGGAAACGAACGTATGCAGCTCTTGCTTTCTGTTCTGGTGAAGTCATGTGGAATGGCCTGGTTTAATCTTCTTATCAATAATAGCTTTTTTTTTTGGTTAATTAATAAAATTAGAAAAAAACCTATCAGAAGCCGTCAGGTCCAGGTGCCTAAACCAAATAATATAATTTAATTAAACGAAATTGATGTAAAAGCAGCAGTTTCTAGCTTTAGAAAATACAGCTGTTTTCCACAGAAGGAGCATCCCCCCGTACTTGCTGCTTTCTGCAAGAAAATGGTTGCAGCATTGAATAAACACCTAGAAAAATAAGCCTTGCTTGAAAAACCAAAAACTTCTGAGAGTGTTAGGAGAGATCGCTGCCATATAGACACCCCCCCAGTCCCCTTCCAGTGCGCCAGGAATTTGCCCTGTCAGCACATCGTCCTCTTGAGAAGGAGCTGGGGAAGGGGCAGGTGTCTCGGGAGCGGCTGGAGCTGTGCAAATCAAAGCCCTCCCGAGAGGCCGGCCGCAGCGCAATGTCGGGGATGTGCCTCTGCAGGTGGCACCGGCCGCACGCCCGCCTCCCGTCCCTCGCTGTGGCTGCGGGGGGATGCGTGTGGTGGGAGCTCCCTATGGAGCTGGGAACTGGTGGGTGCTTGTCACCCCCAAGGAGCTGCTACCTCTGGTTGAGGTGCAGGTAAAGAGCGAGCTCTCGGTAGCTTTTGTGTCCTCCCTGAAAATTGAAAAGCACTGGGGAACCCAATAAAGTACTCGGTGCTTCAGACCTGGGAGGGAGACAGCTCTGTCCCCGGGCATCCCCATTGATATCTAAAGGGTGAGTGTCAAGGGGATGGGGCCAGACTCTGGTCAGTGGTGCCAGTGACAGGACAAAGGGCACCGAGCACCAGCTGGACCCCAGGAGGTTCCACCTGAGCAGGAGGAGCAGGTTCCTTGGTGGGAGGGTGTGGGAGCCTGTGCCAGGCTGCCCAGAGAGGTTGTGGAGTCTCCTTCTCTGGAGAGATTCCAAAGGCGCCTGGACCCTGCGCTGCTGGGCCCCCTGCTCTGGGTGACCCTGCTGGATGGAGCAGGGGGGTGGCACCAGATCATCCCCAGGGGGCCCTTTCCATCCCCACCAGTTCGTGTGATTCTGCCCCAAGGGGCTGAGTGCAGGGTGCAGCCTCCACGCGACAGCTTGGAGACCACTTGGCTGCTGTTCTGATTAGTAGGTTTCTGCGTTGATTTTAGAAGGGAAAGCGACCTCTCTGAAACCCACGTCTTGGTTAAACTGAACTTTAAAGGAAAAGAAGATAAAATGTAAAATGCCCACCCACATTTGAGGTCTGAAGTCTCTGGTAAAATAAGCCTGGCTGTGTCATGAGCAGAGCTGGTCAGGAAGGAGCTTGGGTTGGGTGGCTGTGGTTTGCTGACTATGCTACAGCATTTGGGCTTTCCTGGCTCCGATCCCCAGCCCTCGGAGGGCTATGGGGTAGCCAAGGTACTCTCTCTGAGGGGTGTTTTGGGGAGAACTTCCCCAGACATTCCTTTCTGAGACTTCTCATCATTTTCTTAAGTGTCCAGCCTGGCTCCCCCACGTCTCCCCATTGCCTTCGGTTCATCATCACATTTAAGTGGTTCAGTGTCTCTCTGCATCAGTCCTCTTTCTTTTTTTCCTTTTTTTTTTCCCCCCTGATTTTCCCAGTCTTCTTTCCCAGTTGTTCTGATGTTTACACTACTTTTGTTCACATCTCCCTTGCTTCTGGGACCTTAATATAACTGCCAGGTTAAAATGCACGATGAGAAGCGAAAAATCAGTGCAGACAATTTCACACTTGTGGTTGAGTTTTGCTGTAAGAGAATTGCTGCTGAGGTGTTTGGAGTGCCGGGCTCCAGGGGGATGCTCACTCCTCCTCCTCCTCCTCCTCCTCCTCCTCCTCCTTCCTCTGGGGGAGAAGAAAATGCAGGAGCATTTCTGTAGCTTTAACTTCTTGTTTAAAAGAATTCTGAGAAGATCTGATTCTTAGGCCAAGTGTTTTCTGACAGTCTTTGCTATTGATCGACCTCGTGTTGCAAAACACTTTAAATATGTTTTTATAAAGGAAAAAAACCCCAACCCAACCACCCCAGGTTGTGGCAGTGCTGGCCCTGGGCCATTCTGCCATTGTTTTGAGTTGTACTTGTTGACCCTGTCGTGCTTTCAGTTCAGAGGCCTTTGGGACAGGATCCTCGGTCCAGTTTTAGCAGTTTTATGATGGATTTGGATTGTGCAAACAGACATGGAAGTCTGTGTGAAGTGGTATCCCGAGACGAGAAATGAAGAGATAAATGACAGGCGAAGGGTCGGCGTTGGCCGTCGCTCTCGGTAGCTCTGTTAACGTTGATACTTGTGCGCCGCTTTTAAAGAAGGTTCTGAATATTTTATAAATATGGAAGGATTAAAAAAAAAGGAATAAAAATTGGCACATCTTCAGTAGTTTTGTATTTGCTTTAAAAACCCCAGAATTCTGATTGCTGAATTCCTTAATCGCAGGAGGAGCGGAGAGATGAGATTGTGCTCAGATGTCTCTTTCTTGTAACGCCTCGGTGGCAGTGTCCTGGTGGAAGGGCAGGTTCTTGACTTGACAATTCAGAGCAATTCTTCCTGAAAAATTCATGTTCTCAGAAGCTTTTCTTAGCCTGAGATTTCAGCAGGGATAATGCACGAGCTGCTCGCAGAACGTGACGATCGTGTGTGTTTTGAAATCCTGGCTACTGTTGCTGTTGGCTCCCTCCTTATAAACTTTCTCCATTAATACCATTTGCATAAGTGAAGCTGCTTCAGCTCCTGGACCTGATGCACCAGAGGGGGGTGTGTGGGAAAGTGTTGCTGAGCTTTAGTCCCTTCCAGCACACATGGGGGTCTTGGGTGGAACATGCTGCTAATCGTCCTCGGCAACTATAAGGGCATTAGCTCGCTGCAGTGAGTGACCTGGCAATGGGCTTAGAGGGTGTGCAAAGGCAGAAAATGGGGTGGGAATGGGTGAACTTGGGGTAGAAAATACAGAGCCCTGCTCTTCTGTGTGACAGCAACGCTCTCTAGTAAGAGAGGACACTCAAAAGTAAAAATTAAAGAAACAATTTATTTTTTCCCCGTGTTATTTCATTGTTGTTTTCAGTCTTCTAATGATTTGCTTTCTCTTCAGATACGGAATTTTACCAGTAATAGATAAACATACCAGATTAGATGATCTAATGGGTTTTTTTCAGGCTTTAGATGTTGGGAATTTACTTCACCCCGGTAATTGCTTGAACAAAAGCTGCAATGTGCAAAATACTTTTTGCAGCATCTGAGAACAAAGTCATTTGGGGAAGTATTAACTTCTGCTGAACTTTGAATTGGGTACAAGCCCAAAAGGAAGCAAAATGAAATGGATTGAGTGGTTTGTGATGCGTTCACTATTTTTTATTTTTTACCTCTTCTATGGGAAGGAAACTTAATTCTTTTTTTTTTTTTTTTATTGGTTGCATCCAGTGCCTGCCCTTTGCTTTCAGCCCCGAAGCAGAGCACAGAGCTGACCTGGGGGCTGCGATCCAGCGACTCGCTGCAGTTGGCACTCATTCAGGAGGAGTTTTCTGCTCACTTGGAGAGGTGCTTCATGCCAGTGGTGAACACACCACAAGAAAATAAGAACACCCGTAGTAGTCAGTCCCACATGTTCGCTCTGTATGTTGAGGTCTTTCTTTCCTTCTCCCTCTCCTCTTCTGCTGTGTGACTTGTTTTCTTTCCTACTCTGCAAATCTCAGTAAAAATGCTCGTGAGGAGAAGCTGTGTTACTAGGGACACATCAGGAGTATTAGACTTCAGACTTCCAGATTTTCTTCCCATTTGAAATTGGATCTAAGTGGGCTTAGTTGTTTTCAGAGTGCGGCAGGCTCGGGTTTTGCTGGCTGAGTGAGGCCTCCCTGGTGTGTTGGTGGGGAATGAGAAGGTGAAGGAGAAAGCAGAGATGAAAGCTGGATGGGATGAGGGGCCGTGATGAATACGGTGTAGAAAGCCAGGTGAGGACAGGTTGAGAGAGAGAGAGATTGGAAAAAGGGGCCTAGGAAGTGGTAACGAGGAGGGAGGAGGAAGCAGATGGGAAGAGATGGAAGGTGAGTGACCGGTGTGGAAAGGGGCTGCTCGAAGCGCAGAGTGGGAAGGTGGCGAGCAGCAGAGCGGATGGGTGGCTGTTGGAGGCAGTGGTGGTTCAGTTGCTGAATATCTGGCACTTTCTTGAGATATATATTGGCATTTGGGTAGTTCCTGGACGTGCCAGGAGCCGTCAGGAGCTTGGTGTGCTGGGTGGAGGATCCACATGTGGCAAAAGGGTGATACCTGCCTGGTGACAAAGAGGAGGGAAGGCAGAAACACAGCTCTGTGTCACAGACTGGGGTTCTGGGGCACGTAGTGTTTGTGACTTGTCCGAGATGATGCAGCAGATGTTGGTAAATACTGAACTCTGCTCTCCTCGGGTCAGCCTCTGGAAAGCTGCCATTTCATTCTTGTTTTTCTCTTCTGCTTTTCCTGTTTCAGTGCTTAGGTGAATATATTAGTGAGTGTAACTGCACATTCTTCATCTCGCTGTGATTCTTTAATGCTGACAATAAGGCCAGATGTTTCCCCCCCCCAAGCTGTGGTGTGCATGTGTGCATCTGAACATGAGATAGTATCCCACATCTGAACGTGCACTGCTGTATAAAAAAAAAAAATAGGGTGCCTTTATAATAAAAAATTAAAAGCTCCTTGAAGATAGAGTAATAAGAAGGCCAATGATAAGAAGCTTCTCGACGTGGTTCCAATCGTAAGAGTACGTCTCCGTTTACATACGGTCGCATCGTTCTTCACCGTTTCCATTTCCTGGGTGCGAGAGGCTTTCCAAAGAGCTCCTGCATAATTCAGCGTAACAAACCCGCGGGGACAGAATCCACGAGGCTTGGAAGTGAATAGCAGAACTTTTAGGCAACATCGAAACGAATGCCATTCAGTTTATTCTGCTCTGTAACCTCGGTTTTCTGCGTACACCCACATCCCCTGCAGTTCTGCTCCTGGCTGCCCATCCTGACCCGGACTGCCTGACCCACTGTTGCTCGGGCTGTTCTGCGGCTGTGTGGTTGCAGGTACAGTCGGTCACCCAGCAGGATTTAATCTCTGCTGGTAGATACGCTCATGGTGGAGTCACAGGGGTCACCGATCTGTCTGGGGGGGAACAGCAGGAGTAGCTGTTGCTGTCGGCACGGGTGTGTGGTCCTGGCTGCGGCCGAGGACAGATCCTGGCTCTGGGGTGAGCTCCCTCCCTCAGGGGACCTCCTGGTTTTCTGCTCCTGCTGCAGCTCTCCTGAGAGGGAGGATTGCAGATGAGCCCTACACGTGTCCATTTCTGTGTTAAAAAGAACATAATGTGTTTTTCCTCTTAGCTTTTCAGAAGCTGTGTTTTCAAGTGGGCATTTTCCGCCTGTACCGACCTTGGGACTGCGGCTGCTGCCTGCGTCCCGTCAGCCTGCGTGCACCGCCTGTGCTTCCAGGCACTGCGAGCTTTTTCATTTCAGAATGTCTTTTAACCTCCAAGGCTGCTTTTCACTGGATTCTTTTGATCAAGTCTGAAAGATGAGGATGATGGCTATAGCAACGAGAGCTTCAAGATGCATCTTCAAGCTCCTTTTCACAGATGCTTCAGCTCACGTTGTAATAAACCCCTTTTCTGGGGAGCTGTTGGAGCTGGCCAGGTTAGAGCAACCTGTGCTGTTCACCAAGTTTCTGCTTTGATGACGGTGCAGATAGTCATCCTTCTCCCACCTTCTGGGCAGGCAGCACGCTCTGAGCTGCTTCAGAAGCCTGGTGTTGCTGTTCAGCCCTTTCTTTAAGGGCCGTTCCTCCCGTGGGTCTGCGAGAGACGAGCTCGCTCTGCACCCACGGCTGTGCTGGAGCAGCCTGCTGCCCACAGCCCTTGACATCAGCCTGAGGTGGTACCGTTTGCATTGTCAGGGATTGAGATGTTCCTTTTATTTGCTATAAAACTCTCCCCAAACTCATTTGTTGTGTCAGTGCTACATTAGTTCTCTCTGGGTGACCTCGGCACTGCCGCACCTCTGGTTACGGGGCAAAGGGCTGCACCGAGCTCTCAGGCACCTGCTTACATTTGGTCCCAGTTAAACCAGTGAGGAGGTATCCAGAGTCCAAGTTGCATTTCTCACAAAAAAATTCTAAGCTTGACCTCTGATTTCCTCTAAATATACTTGTCCTGTTACTTCGGTTGACTTGTGGTACGTGGACAGCAAACGGAGCATTTCTGAAACTTTTATTTGCTCTTTTTTTTCTCCGAAATAAAAAAATACATGGACAAGAGGTTTTGGCCCAGTACAGTCGGATATAATTTTGTTTCTGAAATCTCCCTAGACTTAATTTTTAGCCAGCTCTTGTCTCTGCTTATTTTGAGCGTTGCCGTTGAGGTAGATCACGCTGCGAACGGAGATGAACTCGCGTGAGCAGCCCACCGCTCGCCTTAGCGCCTCGCTCGCGCTGAGAGCGCGTTTGGATATGGAAAGTGTTCTAGAAATGGCTTCTTTTCTGAGAAACGCAGCTTTTAATCCTGGCTTGTTTACGTGTAGGGCAACTAATGACTCAATATACAACGGTGGAGAGGGGACCTTCCTTCCTTCCTGTTTGTGGAATGCGTTGGGATCCATTTAAAAATTCTCCATCCTTCTGGAGGATATGTGGGCTCTGCGTCATTTCTTTGGCACTCGGCAGAATTTTTACCTTTAACTTCCATGTGAGAATTAGAAGGCGATTATTCTGGGTAGTCATAATCTACTCCATGTAATTTATTCCTCTTTATTCATATGGATAAGGAGAAATGATTCTGAGGGGGTGAAAGTCTGTTGTTGAGAAGCTGGAATGCAGCGTGGACTCGCGTAGCCTGTGATCATTTTACAGATCTGTTCAGATTCTGTCGCTGCAAAAAATGTTTTTGTTCCTTTGCCACGTTACCCAGCAGACCAGAAGTCTGGGTGTCGGGGGGAGGAGGAGAAGCGCTGGAGAGCTTTGTTCGTTGGACAGTCAGTGTTTTCCTGGGCACTTCAGTCATACGTTAAATTTTTCATTATCTTCTCCCATTGTCTAGACTAAGATATGTTTGTGTAATTTCTTGCAGTGCACTTGTTGGAGCAGAGGAAAGCTTTCTTGATGTCAGTATTATGAAAAAGGCTTATGATGTTACTAATGGTCTAGCGGCCAGTGGGAACGGGAGGCTGCCGCCAGGCGCTTCGAGTGCCGGCAGCGCTGATGGGCTCGGGTCAGCTGGGGGGCTGAGGAGAGAGAAGTTTGTAGTCTTCAGTGATGCACGCCATGCTCAGGGGTTAGCGGCCCTCCCGTGAGTGTGGGGAGACAAAGGGGAAGGTCTGGTTGGGAGAACAGAGTTGAATCATTTGGGTTGGGAGAGACCTTTCAGCTCATGCAGTCCAATTGTTGTGCCAGAGCTGCCAGGGCACCGCTGACCCATGGCCCTCAGCACCACAGCTCCACGGGGGGCTTGGAAACCCCTCCAGGGGTCACGGGGACTCCACCCCTGCCCTGGGCAGCCTGGGACAGACCTGGACAACCTTTTTTGGGGGAAGAAATTTTTCCTAATACCCATCCCAAGAGGGATGCAGAGGGAAGGAGCCCATGGGTGGGCAGAGCGGCAGGGCTCTCCTAACCCTCCCTGGGCTCTGTCTTTCTTCTGCTGAAGAGTGAGTGATGTTTAACAACCGTGTTTAGAGCAGGAGTGCTTTGTACAGGGTATTTTCATAACAGTAAATAGTAGGTATGAAAATTTCCATTTTGAAATTAGAAATGGAGAAAGTCTAGTGGAATTTTGACTGAAGACCGCGGCAGCGCGGCCGTTCTACCGGGGCACGGTCCTGCTGGGCTACATTGATTTTAAAATTGATGTACTTGTTGCCCATATGAAATTTTTATAGGCATTATATTAAAATGATTATTGAGGTTACTTGACAAATAAAGGAAATCTGTGTTAATGTGGTTTAAATAAGTGATTGTGACATTATAAATTAGACAAAGTAGATGTTAAGTGCACTGCAGCCAATCGAGGGGCCTAATGGAGCTTGGGTTGGCTCGTTCTCCGAGTGATCTACGGCAGACGCGGCTCTGACAGCCTGATGGGGCTTTGATTGACTTGTGCATCGATTTTTTTACGTGGCATGAGCTAAAACCTGATGCAAGGATAAAGAAATGGTGGCCAGAATGTCCCCTGGGAAGTGCTGTGACCCCAGGGCTCAGCTCGCTCGAGGCAGGGCCAGTCCAGGGCTCCGCCTGATGTTTCCTGTGAGCTTCTGGCTGCGGTCTGGTTTTGGGGAGAAACACCCAGAGTTTGGTACTCCAGCTCTGGGGGCAGCCCTGTGCTCCCCCTCCTTCAACCCCCAAACTCCTAACTGGGATGCAGACCTGGGGAAAGCCTGGGAGCTCTCCTTTCAACTGGTGTGCTCTTGCTTCTGCAGCAGCCTACAGCGATGGGAACCCTGTGCAATCACCAGTGGCTTTTTTGGGTTTTTTTTTCCCCCAATTTATGCTCAGTTGCAGCACTTATAAGTATAGATTCTTGAAGGGGAATTCTGGCAATGTGACGTTGTGTGGTGTAGGCTACTGGTATGTTAAGCTTGAAATGTACAAGCTGTGTCTCCTACACTGAATAAGCACAAATATTCTGCACTGGATAGCGTTAATATTTACATTGGGAAAAGTGTTTGGTTGTTTGTTTTGGTTTTGGTTTGGTTTTCTGGTGTATCTCAAGCTCTAAGAACCTTTAAGAAAAGCCCTTATAATCCCAGTATTGAGACTGCAAGGCCAATTTTCGGCCCGTGAGGTGGTGTCTGGAAGGATATAGGTGAAGATTAATTTTCATAAAATAATTTGCAGTGTTGAATTCTGTGAATTGAACAATCTCTCTGTGTTTGTGGCTTGGCTCCAGGCCCGCTGCTGTTAATGAACTCTGCTGATCTTCAGCTGGAGTGTCAGGCTGCCTGTTGTGCTGCAAGGTGACGCAGTGGATGGGCAGTGGTATTTCATCTTGCATGAGGCTTTCACGTTGATGTTTCATCTTCGTGATCCTTTTCTCTGAAGGATGTTAAAGATCTATTTGAAATAAGCAGTTTCAAGTAACTTTTTTTTTTTTTTTTCCCATTTTCCCTTTCAGTATCCGCAGTGTTATGCAGAAATACCTTGAGGAAAGGGGTGAATTAACCTTCGACAAGATCTTTCATCAGAAAATTGGTAAGTCATGCTGCAGTAAAATGTTACTCACATAAATATTTCTAAGATTGGCTTGGCAGCCCCTTCTTTGGAATGGCTGATGAAAAAGTCAGGGTTGCAGATGGGCTGAAGAACCCTGGAATATGGACAGGACTTAGTAAAACAAAGGTCTTCGATAGAATGAAATGTTATGCAAGGGAAGAAGATGAAACAAGGCAATTTGTCAACTTAACTTCGTGTTCTGGAAAACTACTGGAAAAATAATTAAATTATTTGGAAACATCGAGGAGAAAATTATATTACTTGGTATGGGCTTGTCAACAGCATAATGTGTCACATCAGTTAAACTTTTTTTCTTTCTCTGCAGGGTAATGAGCCTTGTTGATAAGGGAGCAGTAGTAGAAAAGATACCATACGGGTGGAGTTGACTGTCTGACATCGTGTTCTTGCAAAGAACGCAGGGAAAGGCGGTCGGGGTGAAACTGCTGCGTGCAGGGGGCAGAGCTGGTGGGAGGATTGACGTGAGGAGCAGTTATCAGTGCTTCCCTGTGAGCGTGGAAGGACGGACGTGTCCGGGCAGTTCGCACAGGAGCGTCACGGATCGGTTACTGTGCAGCCTCTCGGTCCCGGTGGGACTGCTGGGATGGGGAGGGCCACGGAGCATGCTGGGACTGCTGGGATGGGCACTGCGGGCCACAACAGAATGGCCAAAGATCTCCATAAACTGGAGGAGGAAGCCTGGGAAAAGCGCAGCGCTGCTGGGACGGAACGGGCAGCGTCCTCTCCACCTGTGCTGGAGTAAAGACAGAGCAGAGGGTGGGGAACCGCTGATGTTTTCAGTTGTATTGCAGGTTGTATTGCCTCGGCCAGATCCCACGACTAAACACACAGACAGGAGCGTAGCCAGTGAGGCATGGGAAGTAATCCTCCTTTGGCAGAGTATTGTGTCCATCCTGGCACTGGAGCACAAAATATACATGGACCTCCTGGAGAGGGTCCAGGAAAGAGCAGCAGGAATGAGCAGACTTTACTGAGCAGCCTGCTACGTACGTGCTACGGGGAAGTATGGAAATAGGGCGTTGTGTAGGCTCTGAAAGGGGGAAGTGAGGTCGAACGATCTTCAAAACCAAAAGCCGTTGCAGAAAGGATGAGGTTTGTCAATTTTCCTGAGGCTTAACGTGTGAATTAAACAAGATCTGGGTATTGATAAAACCATTTCAGTAGTGGGGTGGGTAGTAAAGCAGGGGAATGGCTTTCACGAGGGGCTTCTGAAATCTTTGTCCAGTAGATTTGAGGGGTTGGCTGGCATTCGTCTGCTGGGACGATGCAGTTCCTCTTGTCTTGCAAAACAGGAAAAAACCCATAAAACAGGCTGGGAAGACTCGAGGAGATCAGTGGATCCATTCCTGTCTGAGCCTGTGGATAACAGGGGCAGCAAATGCCCAGGAACAAAGTGCTGCATCTTGGGGCTGGGTAGACTTTAGCTTGGTCTCTCTTCCTGGCTGGAGCAGAACTGGTCACCTGGAAGTGTGCGGCTCAGTAGGTGTGAGAATGTTCTGGAGTGGGAGCTGTAAGTATTGGCCGGCTTAAAATAAAGAGCATTGTTGAATAGTATCACAGATTGTCACTAATGGATTTCACAGCTTTGTACCAAGAGAGAGGGTTGTGGAAGCACCAGCCTAAAGTAGGTGTTCAGAGAAGTCTCAGAGAGCTTGCCATTGTATTACAGTAATTGAAGTGTGGTCTGGTTCTTCGTGCATAAAAGCTGTGGCTTTTTATTCTGGCCAAACCCATTATGCTGTAAATGCAGAGCCTCCCTGTTTGCTTGTGCTGACATCTCTCGGGATGTGCCTCTGCTGAATTGTTAATATTTTGCTATGGCACATGCAAAATAAGTGGAATTTAAGCAACCAAACACAAGCTGACTTCAACTGCTTGATTCTGTTTGGTGGCAGTGAAGTAATTTTTTTTCCCCCCTTTTTTTTTTTTTTTTTTTTTTCCCCCTCTCCTTTAAAAAAAACAAACAAACAAAAAAAAGTCCAATGGAACAGCTTACACGTGCTGGATATTTCTGCTGATGCCATTGAATTCTGTTCATTAATAGCTGATTCCAAGGAACAGAGGCGGCAGGTACTTTGATAAGGTATAGCAATCGGGTAACTGTAACCTTGGAAGGATTATAGCCTTTGTTCTTTTCCCCACCTTGGTAGCCACTGAACCTGGAATTCTAGAGCCCAGAGCTTCATTGAGATCTTATTTTTTTCGAGATGTGTAGTTCAGAAATGCGCAGAGAGCTTTGCTCCTCCTCTCCCCTTGGTGCAGTCATAGCAGTACGTGTCCTCTCTTACCTGGAAACGAGGAGGTTGTCTGTGGCCACTGTGCTGAAGTTTCAGTGACTCCTGAAGCTGGTTTCTCCTGAAGAAGGATTTAGGATGGAAGAAAAAAAAAAAACCTTAAAGATAAACACAAGTGTTTTTAGCAGGGGCCCTTCATTGCAATGGAAAATACTGCATTTCCTTACCCTGGTTGTTCATTTGAATTTTATTGTGTTTTCTAGCTTGTTCTTTGCCATTAAATTAGTTCTGTTTCCAGACATTAGCATAATTGCTTCTGGTGAAGTACCTTCAATTTTAGGCAAGCATTATGCAAAAGGCTGTGAAAATGAATATGGTGAGGTAATTAAAAGTCTAATCACCTTTTTACTCTTGTTGTTATCTCTGTGGATGGCAGGGATGTGCAGAGAGCACAGCTGGGGCTGGGCCTGTGGGTGCAGCTCTGGGGCAGACCCCTCACGGGAGGCAGCTCCTGCTCCAAGGATTTTAAATCAACCAGAGTCTCTGATCAGGAGCTGTAATTCTGCAGTGTCACCCCCTTGCCTCTGGCTCTTCCTATGCCTTTATTTTCTCAGTTAAAGAGCCATCTAGTATACATGCTTTATCTCTACATACTAATTATAAAACTTCATCGAGCTACCTACTTTTTCCTTTGGCAAGCACTGCAGCTGAGGACTGTTCAGCTTTATTTTTGTTGGTTTTTTTCCAGACCACAGTTCTTTCTTACAGCTCCAGGTCATTGGTTTTTATTGTTTTTTTTCAGCATCCTTCTTTCAAAGGTGGAAACCAGGGCTTTGATCAGTTGTCTGATACTCTCTGCCTGATGTTGCACATGGAGTTGTTGTCCTGAGTGTTTATCTGGAGTTGTTCCTGTCGGGTGGATGGTTTCCTATGTGTGCTGGTCTTATCAGCTGCAATGTCTGTCCTTAATGGGCCCTTAAATCCTTTTTGGATCCTGCTGTAAAAGCTGGGCCCAGATTCCCTCCCCACCACCTCCCTGAGGTGTGAAAATGCAGAAGAATCACTCGGGCAGCTTGTGCTTGGGAAGCAGAACCTTTGCTCTGCCCTGCAGGATCAGAGTACCAGCAGGCAGGTCCCTCAGCGAGCAGCCTGGCGCAGCCCCTCTGGAGGTGAAGGTGGCCTGCAGGCTTCAGGAGATCTGCATGAGCAACTCTGTCCTCTATTTGCATCCTTTCCTTCACCGAGGCAAAGAGGTTGCTCTCATCTCTTGAAGATGGAGGGATGCTCCAGAATGATCGTGAACTCTCTCTCCAAGAATCGCCTAATGAGTCAGAGGACATGAAGATAATAGAGCCGCCCAGAAAAACGCTCTGGCAGCGCTTAATAGCCCCGTGGCCGGCTGTTCCTGCAGAAGCTGCTTCCTCCACAGCAGAAGCTTCATGGGGAAGTACAGCCTGTCTCGAAGTGGAGTGCGTAACCACCTTTAGCTGCTTTTCTTCTCGCCACATCCTGTTTGTTACAACACCACATTATGCAGTCGCTTTAGAGAAAGGGAGGTTTTTCTGCCATCCCAGTAGCTGTAGTTTGCGCCTGGAAGCTGGCCCGCTTCGCAGCGGCGTTGCAATGGCAGGTGGAGATCTCCTGCCCCTGCTGGGGTGGGCACGCTGCTGGGGCCTCTGGCTTCAGAGATCCCCAGTGTTGAACTGGAGCTCTGCGGTGTGCGTGGCTGCCGGGTGGATCGGGGTCTGCTGTGGCCAGCGCGACTGCCGAGCCTTAAAGGGACTGAATTAGGTCATTGTATTCCTTTAGAGCAGGATTATCATGGTTGTTGAAGTTAAATGCTTTGGAGCCAACCTGTTGCCAGTTATAGTTCAGTGACTCTCAACGTCTGATACTGGACTGACTGACAAATTCCATCTACCTGGTGGGCAGTGAGTAAAGCTGGCTAAGAAATTCTGGGCTGTGATGTAAGGCCTCCCACAGCTTCAGGTCCTGGCTGAGGTTCAGCCTCGGGTGCTCTGGGGTCTGCTTGGAAGCTGGTGGGACGTGGCAGTTTGGCTACACCCTTCTCAGTTTCTCATCTGTTACACAGATCCGTTGGGTTCTGGTCATGGGGAGAGATGAGGAGGGAACATACTTGAGCTGTTTCAGCAGCTGGTCATACTGCAGGATAAGCTTTGCACCTTGCCTAGCAAGTAACTTGTTTTTTTAATTAATTTTTTTTTCTTTCTGAAGCTGATCTGATTTCTGTTTTATTTTCTTAAAAGGTAACTTGTAAAAAAAAAAAAAATTAAAAAACTTGTAGTTGATGTAACAAGTTACAAACATTTAATTTATTTATTTATTTCCCTATTTACCATCTACTTTTGCATAGAGAAAAATGATCTTTCAGGGGTGATTCATTGAAGTGTCTTTTCTCTCCTCTGAAATCAGCAGGCTCCAAGTTGGAGATCTGCCCAGCCAGGGCGAGCGTTCCACCATCTGTAGCAGTGCTTCTTCCTACACGCGCCCTGCTCCTCTGCTCCCTCTCTGCCACTATAGCCAAGAAGAGCTGGTGTGTGCCCTGGTGTGTGCCCTGGTAGCTTTTTCTTTGCATTTCCAGAGTATTTGCTTTATTTCCTAGTTCCTTCTGCACACAGCCAGCCCCCCCATGGTGGGGAGGGACTTTTCTGCCTGCAGTTTGAGGGAAACGTGCTCCTGACCCTTCTGGCTGCTGTTTCCTTCAGCTTTATCACTGACAAAAAAAAAAAACCCAAACCAAAAAAACAAAACCAAACCAACAAAACCCCTCAGCTAACTAGGGTGAGAACAGCTAAAAGAGTTGTTGGGTTTTTTTTAGGACAATGAATCATGCTTTCTGTTGCTTTTTTTCTCTTGTTATGGACCCATCATATTTCATTACTTCAGAATTTTGGTGCTAATCGTTAGATGGATCTTGAGTTAAAATCTGTTGAGAAAAACATTCTTGCTCTTCCTCTTTCTGTTGCCAGAGTGGTAGCACAGTGCGCTGTGCTCCCCGAGCTGCCTAAAAATAACAGGCTGGGAAAAGTACCTCCCTAGAGCATTATTTAAGCTATTGTTTAATTTAAGCATCAGATCTATGTGCTGTTGGCATTCTGAACTAATTAAATAGTCCTCTGAGGAAATAACAATGAAGGCAATAAAACTTGGTTGGGAGTAAAGAAAAGCACCTGGGTTTTTGGCGATGAAATGAGCAGGGGATGGCAAAATTAGGAGCTTTGCTTCTAGTCATTTCTGGGTGCTGCTGGTGGCTCTGAAGCTGCAGCTTTGCCCGCACCGTGGGCGCAGGGCTGGGGGAGAGGAGCAGGGTGATGGTTTTATTCCGCTCTGGCATATTGATGTTAAATAGCGTGCAATAGGGAAAGGAGTTGCTTGCTAGGGCGGGTTTGCTGTAAAAGCAAGAAGGCAGGATGGTTGTTGAAGTGGTTTTATTCTGGGGTTCCGTTTCTAAGGCGGGGAAGACGGCCGCTGTACAGAACTAGACACCATCAAAATCAGGAAGTAACTATATGACCAAAAAATTCTATTTAAAACACTGTTTGAAGACTGATCTTCTTTCTTGTGCTACTTCTGACTTTTCAAGTCAAGTTTAGACTGAACCTGGATTGTGGATGGTCTGCAGGAGGCCTCTGTGAATCTGTTGAACTTGCCCTGTCCTTGCACAGTTCGTGTGATCAGTTAAAAACAACACAAACCCCAAACCACAAGTAGATGTTGGAAACTGTGTGATTGGAAACTGAAATAGAAACTATTGCTGTAGGACGTTTCAGAGTGGAGCTGCTCCTTTACAGTGCTTCTCCAGGGGTACCCACCCGGGGCGAGGACAGGGGGAGAGAGAAGAGGCACTCGGAGCCTTCCAACAAAACTCAACCTGTTTGGCTCTTTGCATAGAGATATATAACATATATATATATATTTATTTTTTTTTTTCCCCACTGAATTGATGTTAAGATCAAGATCTGGGTTTTATGTCATAATTTAAATGTTAATGGGATCTGCATTTCTTTCACCATACTTCTGTTTATGGTAGAATAAATGTGATTCTTGCACGAATTACACTGAAGATCATTTAGAAGGATGTTAACGAAGCTTCCTGCTGTAGCTTTTATGTGTGTTTTATCTGCAGGCAGTTTTAAGGAGATGTCTGTCTTGCCTGTCAGGGACAAATACTATCCAAAGTCACGATAAAAAATGTATGCATTCATTTTGGTGTTCTGTCTGATCATAAATAATTGAGCATTTCTTTGTTGGGATGCAGCCTGATAGGCTCCCTTTGTGCCTTTCTTCTTGGAGGGGTTGAAGACTCAGAGTTGTGTGATTTCCCAGTGGACTTGCAGGTTAAGTCTGAGCTTCAAAATAGGAAAAAAAAATATGTATCCTATGATCTGAAACTGCACATCACGGCTAATGTATGCATGCTGAGGTATATTAACATTTATACAGGGTATAGTTCTTGGAAGATTTAAGTCATGGGGAAGAATAGTCTTTATCTCAGCAGAGCAGTGTAATTAGACAGTTTTTGGGTTAGATTATCAATAATTCCAGGCAGACAGGAAATTTTGAGCTCCAGAAGTAGCACTGTAGGAGAGAAGATGAGAATGAATATGACATCCACAGAGATAACAAACTGTAAATTATTAGAATGGAATTTTGCTTGGATGAAATTCATGGCTTGGAAACCCCTCCAGGGATCACGGGGACTCCACCCCTGCCCTGGGCAGCCTGTGACAGCCCTGGAGGGGGTGGAAGAAATTGTTCCTCAGCTCCAACCTAAACCTCCCCTGGGGCAACCTGAGGTCAGTTCCTCTTGTCCTGTCCCTTGTTCCTTGGGAGCAGAGCCCGACCCCCCCTGGCTCCAGCCTCCTGTCAGGGAGCTGTGGAGAGCGATGGAGCTGAAGTGTTATAAGCCCCCTCTTAATACAGCCCAGAGTGATTTCCATACCAAAGATAGTGTTTCTATCTGCCTGTACTCACTTGAGCTTTCTGATGTTTACAGTGGTGTATAAACAGTGCTGATGTACAATCCCGATTCCCCCTCCTCCCCCCAGTTTCTCAGCCAGTCCACAACAGTTGCACTCCCATGGAGTTTTTATCAGTGCGTCTTGAAACAATTCGCAGACCAATTAAGCTCTGAACACCACTGTGAAATAGGTAAATACTAGTTTTCCATGTCTGTAATGTGGCATAATAACAACTTTAATAAGATTTACCTGCGTAGCTCTGTACTACTAATAAAGCAGATTCTTTGGTCCTGCCAGTGCTGCTCATTCATCTCAGTGGGATAACTCATTAAGAATGGGAGAAAAGCTCAGAAACCAGAAAAGTAGAATCTAAATTACTAAAGCTGTTAAGCCTTCTAACTTTCCACAGTGCTTTTGAGAGGGAGAACAGTTAGGAAGCCGTGGAGCAGAGGAGCTGGAGAGCTCTGGCTATCGATCGTCTCAGGATGGCAGTCGTAGAGCAGAGAGCAGATGTGGATATTTACTGTAAGCTGTTCAAGTGCTTTTATTGTGCTGCTGGACCAATATCTGTCCTATAAAAGAACCTGCAAACCCCCCCCATGAATAGGGGCCAGGCTGGCGAGGTTCTCGCTGCAGAACGTCACTGGGTGCACTGTCAGGAGGTGAGAAATGTGCACCATCAGACCTCTGAATCCTCCAGCTCTGCGGGGAACGGAGCAGGAGCCTTATAGGGCAGTTGCTTCTCTCTTTCCTGGCCTCTTTCCACTGACAGAGTCATGTCCAGCCAGCGCCCCTCATATTCTGCTCTCAAATGTTGGAGAGGTAGGTTCAGAAATGTGCAAAACAGGATACTGGATACTTCTGTCAATAATTTCTTTGATTTAAAGCGGAAGGAGGTGGAGGAGAAGCAGAACCATCTGTTTCTGAACCTCCAGCTCTCAGTAGCTTGCTTAGAGTGCTCAGGATGAACAAGAGGGAGACTTTAAAGGCCATGTAGGAGAATCATCTGTGCTCTGTCACTGTTGTTTTAGTGGTTTTGCTCCTCTTTACGTAAGTGCTGTGTGTATTTACTCACTGACTACTACTGTTGTTATGTTTTGATTGTAACCACAGTACAACAGCCTTCCTGTTGTATTCCTGATGTACTGCAGAGCAGTACTTGATAAGGTGAAAACTGGCAGCAGAGACCAGGGGCCAGAGGAGCCCCAGCAATGCTGGGAGGAAGGCTGGGAGAGCTGGGGGGGTTCAGCCTGCAGAGGAGAAGGCTCTGGGGAGACCTTCTGGGGGCCTTTCAGTGCTT
>JANHGN010000198.1:0-50902 GCA_024605025.1 Megaceryle maxima
AATTCAGAAATGGCCTACACATCATGAATTCCTACTTAAGCTTTGTATTATTTTGGTCATTGAAGTATTATCGTTTTGAAAAAAACTACACTACACAGCAATAAGATGTCATAATATCTCTAAAGAAAATAAAAATTCAGATTTCTTAGGATATTACTGGCTTCAGCATGGTGCTTTGACCTCTTACTGAAGTAAAGATGAGGACCCTAAAAGGGAAAGAAAAGACAAGAAATTGGAATATCTTTGCAGACTCCAGGAAGTACTGTGTTACTTTGGATAGACACAGCTTTGTTCCTCATGGTTATTCTATAAAAGAGAAGATAAGAATACCTGCAGAACTCTCTTCCCTCACTTCTTAAGTGGAAAGAAATATTTCACCCTGGTGAGAAAGCCTTGTAACTTGTCAATAAATTCCATTTACTTGACAAGAAATCTGACAAAATCTTTTTTAATGAGAATTTTTCTTTTACAAGTTTCTCAAAGTAAGACTCCTAAAAGTCATAATTTTTATTTAAATTTAGTTTTCAGGACTCTTAAAATAATCAGGCATTGCATAAAACATCAACTTGAGGCACTGTCACAGTGCTTCTAAATGGTTTTAATACAATGAGGATGACTAATGCATTATGGAAGACCCAGTGCAACCAACAAGGTTGAAGAAACCTCAACTGAAAATCCTATGCAAAAAATGCAACACCATTTATATCTCTAAAATGTCAATTTAGAAAACTACTGAATGTTACATTCTAAGTGCACATAGAAATAGACGATATGTGGCTTACTATTGCTCTAGCTAAATTTGCACATCGAGTTTTAGTAACATCAGTCATCACATGGGAACCATGTTGAATATCATGGTTCCTACTCCAGATGCTTCCCAAAAAACCAAACATAACCAACACCACCATCCCCCTTAGAACTCCTAAAGAAAATACAACAACCAAATGTCACTCTTGAAGATAAAGAACTCAATGTTGAACTGTCAGTATTCTCGTGCAAAAGCATTTCTCATTCAGCAATGGCAACACAGTTACAGCTATGACACTAACCAATTAGTCCTCATTTATCTTAGCACATTAGAAAGAAGAATTAGGCATGGTATCCAGAGGATAATCACTTTGCAAGGGAGAGAAAGAAAAGAGGAAGGAAAAACACAGAGGATTTTTTTTTTTCCCTGGCAATTTTTGGCAACAATGCTCTAAATCAAGTGTGACAAATCTACAAGCTTTGCTACAGCAGTGTCATTATATGTCAAGGCATTCTACATTTCACATTCATTGAAGCTGTTTTCCTGGAAATGGAACAGAAGATTGCAACGGCTACCAAGAAACTCCATCCTTCAAAGGAAAATACAACTAACTTTATTTTTACTTCTAAAATTAGCTTTGGTGAATTTTTAATGTAAATTACAAAAAAAAAAAAGATAAATCAGGCATGATATAAGAACACATTATACTAAGCAGGTATATAGGTATATGCAAGGAAAATAAATTTCATACATTCTCAGCACATGACTGAACTGAGAGGTTAACAGTATTTCTCTTTAAATAAATTACCACCTGGTCACAGTTTCACTTGTAGGAAATGAGTCATAAAGCAATGATATCATGGTAACGTCTGAGTATCATTCAGGTTATTTAAGATGCAAAAAGCTACAAAACATATGGAAACATTACACTTAAGTACTTTGTGATAAAATAAAATTTGGGAATATTCCAGAGGAGAGTCTTATGTATTCTTCCAATCCCTTAATTGAAATACAGACAGTGGCTATAAAACTACAGATTTAAAATACGTTCTTGATCAGTTACATTTATTTATACACAAAGAAACATATGAGGGGAAAAAAGGTAACTTCTCAGACATTTGTTAAGAATACTGCATCTTCTCACTAAAATCACTTTCTGACAATCCCGTTCCATTTTCCAAATTTTAAATAAGGAATTATTTTGCTACTGATTAAAAATTTTACATTCAATCAAAACCTTTGGAGCAGGAAAAAAAAAAAAAAAAGAATCCATTGTGAATTCATCTTTGAATTTGCTAGTTCTGGTCAGGGTTAAACTTTCCACTATAATAGTAGAATACATGACGCAAAGCTACTTTTATATATATGCTCTATATATGCTAAATATCTATCATTTAAAGCGCCACACTATAAACACATGACCAAGACAAAAATTAACATTTCTTTGGCTGTGGCCATATAAGAGTTTTCAGTGAAAAGTTTAGCCAAATTATTTTTCAACACAATTTGTTCAGCCTTATAATTATTTTTTCAAGGTATTGATTTTGGTTTCTTGGACTTTGTTAGTCTTCCATATCCATTTCTATACCAGTTTCACAGTTTTCAGCTCAACTACTCTCCATCCATTGTTATACATCAAGTCTCAAGTAACTGTGAGATCAATGAGAAATCTGTGTAAATCAATCAAAGTTGCAGTCTGGACCATATAAGAGATCCATCTTTTATGGTTCACTTGAGCTATGAGAAGTATTTGAATGAGAGAAGGACACTTTCATTAGCACACTTAGGACTTCTACTGAAACCAATGCATAATACTGATTCTACTGTGAGATGATACACATCATGTATGCACACTGTGGTGTTCCGGAATCCTAGCTAGGGTAAGTTCATCCAACTTCACTGGCTTCAAGCTCAGGGGCTGGTAAGTTCAAACTCACACTAAAGAAACAGTAGGAAACGCAATCTGGATTGGTATAAAATGTTTTGATTACTACATAAGCTATTTTAACTAAAGGCGGTTATCTAGCATTTCTTTTTCTATCTTGACATTACTTTCAGCCAGGTATGAAATTTCTGTACATGCAGACTTACTGCATTCCCATATCCCTTGGTAAGTAACCAGCCACTATTAATTTCTGTACCATGAAGCATCGAAAGAGAAAATAGATTAGAAATAGCTTCCAATGTCCAATGATGTGTGTATATATACACACCCATACAAACATACACATACACGTCCCCCCTTCCCTTCCTACTGTTTACCACACTTTTCAGAAAATACTCCTGCAGGAATCTAGTCAAGAGAGATTACAAAAATACTATGTTTCTGCTTCCATTTATCCCTTCTCCTGGAAAACAAATCTTAAAACTCAGTCTTCTTGCCTATTGAGCTCTTGACATCTTTTTTTGGACTTGACAAAAGATACTGCATTAACTGGGCAGACCTGCAAGTGCAGAAAAGCATCCTGCATGAGGAAGCAGTCCTGACTGAAATAAAAATAGACTTGAGACAAAGGTACTCAGATTCCTTATCTACCTCAGTCAACTTCTGTCATGTAGTCACATACAGACACAGCCTTGACCACAATCACATGGGGTTCTATACAGCACCATGTGGCAGTTACAAGTAACTGCAGCATCACATCTAAAAATTCTGAATGGTATTGTAGGAGATCAAAGGTTATGATTAAATCAAATTACACTGGACCACGGAATACAGAATATTCTGAGATAGCAGCAGTCTTAATGCATTGCGACTGAAGAAAATTGTTCGCATTACGTTCATGTTTCTTGTTGCATATCTGACAATAAAAAGAATTGAGTTTCAGTGAATGTCTATTGTGGTTGATGATATCAATGCTGGTACCCACATACAAAGCATAGTAATTAATGTATAAGACATGATACAAGCAAGAGAGACACACTAATATCAATCCAGGAACTATTACCATGTTATGCAACCGTGTAATTTTCACTCAGTAGCCTTGGAATTTAGGAGTAGATACTGAGTACATTGTCACAGAAAGTGAATTTTACTGTAGGAAAGAGATACTAATAACTGGGTCACCTCCTCTTCTGCCCCTACTTCCCACAGTTGTTACAGTTTGTGTCTGTACTACAGAGCATTTCAGTTAGCAGAGTTCTGCTAAGAGCTAAAGTGGACATAAGCATTACCTGCCAGTCACTGCTTGAAAGGTTGAGATGGATCTTGCAATATCAGCTTAGTGGATACTTTCTAAGACACTCTTAACAAAGCAAACTGTAGGCAAGTACATCTATAGATGAGATCCATGAGTGCCTTAAGACACAAGAGATACAAAAGGACAGTTCCAAAAGAATTTACAGACAAAAAAAAAAAAAAAAAAGCCACTATATGGCAAACAAATTAGCGTGGAGGGGAAAACAACAAACCAGGAATATAGCGCAGTGGTCAGCACAAGTGTCAGAGGCCCAGACTCTTCCACGAGACAGTCAGAGTTAACAGCATACTCAGATGTGTACTTAACCACATTTGTTTGAAATATATGGACCTGTTATGCTGTTATGTCCTTTAGATAAATCCGCAGAAACCAAGGGTGTTCTTCAGTACAGTTCAGCCAGTCTCCCAAATGTGCTTGTTAACCAAAATAAAAAAACAATATAAATTACTTCTGTATCTAATTTTGGTAGAAACTAGTGAGCTGAACAGTGCCACAGAAGAAAAAAGATCCCTGAAATAGGGCTGGTTTCATGCTTTTTACTCATTCTATGAGCAAAAATAAAGGTTCAGATAGTACATATGACAGGACACAGGGCAGAAACTAGGGGCCACAAAGTACTACTACAGACTGACAGACAATACCAATTAACAGGAAAAGGATACACTGGGTATAAGAATATTTTTTACTGAAAAGAAGGTAGAAGTTATCAAGGCCGTAATACAAAACCTGCAGCTAGATCCTTTAAATGTTTAGCCTGGGATGTCGTTAGAATAATCTGTTTGTAGCTGTTCCATTCATTATACATTTGGGGAAATGGTTATTGGTGTAATTATTATTAATGCGTAATAATTACCTGGTGCTCAGATATCAAAAATATCCCTTGGATGTCTTAAAGGAAATGATATCAGAAAGGCATCTGCAGTAAGTCTGCCACTCATGTTGGAAATAAACAATTTGCCACATAGAGAATGCAAAATTCCCCCACCGTACTCTAAGCATTGATAATATTACTTAATAGGAAGCACTGAGTCACTGAAATTTATTTCACATCCAAAGAACGAGTCTGTGGTAAAGAGGCAGGTCATTTGTTTATGCAGCCAGGCACTCTGGGGGGAAAAAAAACCTTCAGAATTTGTGTGGCAAGGGTGAGGATGTCACTGTGGTCCCAGTGACCAACCTGCTTTTTCCAATATTCATTATCAAAGACAAAAATAATTACTTCACTTCTGAGTAGCCTCAAAGAAACTCCAAAACCCTACCTAAAAGCAGCCTGAGTTCAGGCTAACTTTTCCCCTGCAGAACTGTATTCACAGCTTTACAACAGCCCTTAGAGTTACTAAGAATGAATGGGACAAAACTGAAGCAGCCTGTCCCCTAAATTGAAAAAGAATTAGAGGATGAGAAACATGAATATTTCTATCTTAAGTAAAACCTCTTTTAATAGCAAAACAAATTAAATAGCAACATTCAGAATGAAGACCATTAGCTGATCTCTTCAGGATAGATAGTCCTGAAAAACAGTTATAATTCAAAAGATAAATTTGATCATAAAGAATAGAGTCTGGCAAACACATTAATAAGATGCAGCACATATATCCCAAGTGCTTAATGAACCATATAGCCATGTGTGCATGTGAATCCAATAGGTAGAATCAAGACTGATAAAGCAGTAAAAAAAAAAAAAAAAAAAAAGTCTAATTATTTAGCTTCTTATTATATTTTTTAGCTTTTTTAGTTATCTACAGGTAAGTACAACATCTACTTAACATTCTGAAGAGTATTTATTGGTGGTTAATGAGTTTTCTATACAACTCATGCTGCTCTATCTCATGTGGGCCCTCTATTCCTTGTGGTAATTGTAGGAAGGGAGAAGCTTTCTATCTATTTAGAAAAGGAACAGCATTAACATGGACCATAAAGCTAACACATTTTCTTAGTAGATTTTTACTGTAACTTGGGCAGGAAAGGTCACACTTGCCCTTTCCTGTTTCCTTCCATTCACTTCTTTCCAGACAACAAATCTGTCATATTTACTGGTGACATGGGAGAATTCCTTGGCAAGTTCAATGACTGCGGACAGGCTTCCACAGAAGTGGTAAAAACGTCAGAGTCATAAGCAGAGCAGTAATGAGAAGTTTAGTATGGGGAAAGGTACAAGTGAATCATTCCCCATGCCATGAT
Source organism: Megaceryle maxima (assembly GCA_024605025.1). Lineage (NCBI taxonomy): Eukaryota > Metazoa > Chordata > Aves > Coraciiformes > Cerylidae > Megaceryle > Megaceryle maxima. The sequence goes on from JANHGN010000198.1 coordinate 6,130, forward strand.
GTGTATTTGTCAGACTACCACTGGTAAGTCGAGGTTTCTCCAAGGACAGAAATGGTGCTGCAAGATAAAGTGCATACCCAGAACAAAAAGGAGATGCTGTCAGTGTATGTAACTGTGCAGTTGGATTAGACGCAGGATAGGCAAAAAAAGAAGAGCATCCCCACAGCTGTTCAAGAAGGCACACCTGTGCTACGTGTCTAGAAAAGGCCAGAAAAAATATGAACTTTAGAGAAACAAGTATTTACACTTTAGTCTAGGTTTAGTCAAAAACTAGTAATTCGTTAAAATCAAATTTGTTTTGCAGGAACACTACAGGCTCTCTGTAACCAAACTCCATCTTGCGCCTGTGAGAGAGACTGCAGCCTCGAAGTCAAGCCCTTGAGAGCAGCACAACTTGCACTGTTCACAACATGATACGCTCTAGAAAGGAGTGTTGATTAATATTCAACCAGTCCAGCAGAAAAAATATAATTTGGGCCAGTATAACAAGGTAAGACCCAAATATTTTTTTTTCCCCTTGTTGGCAATAGCAAGAGGGAGGGGGAAGGGAATAACTAACTCTTTGAAGGAGAAAAACAAGACAAACCCTTTCATCTTTGGGAGAAAACTTGGTCTGAGCCTAACACCAGTGAGAGACCTTCCAAATTCAACTTGGCTCTGCAGTCACACTTGAAGCACATGCAGCAATACTTCTAGAAAATCATTTGTAGGTTCACTGTGCACTTTATATTACTATATTATAGCCACAGTTTGCCAGCCACTCCAAACAAAACAAGTAATGTTGTTGGCACAGGAATTATTTTAAGAAAGTAGCTGGAGTTACACAAAATCTATCAGGAAAGAAAAACAGGCATTCTTCTAATAGTTACAGAATAACAAGAAAAAAAAAAAAAAAAAAGAGCATTGCATCCTGCATTCCTTCCCTTTTCAGCCTTTCTTCCCTTGTTTGGGTACATTTCAAATGCTCCATTTAAGAGTTGTCTTGTGCCACTGAGGTGAAAACCCAAAACCAAAACAAACTAAACAAACTAAACTAAAACAAACAAAACCAAACCAAACGAAAAAAACAAGCCAATCAAACAACAACAACACCCCCCCAAAAAAAACACAAAAAAAAAACCCACAAAAAAACCAAACAAACCAACAAAATACCCCAAAACAGACAAAACAACTCAAGCAAAGCTATCAAGAGTTCCCATTCTAGTACAGACTGAAACTGATGTCTTCTGAGCTTGTCACACCCACCCTTTGAAACAGCCAAAAGCTGTTTGGAATGACACCTCCAACTCTTCTGACCATAGAGTACTAGTGCAAAAATACACCAGCATTTTTATAAAATTATATTTATTCCTTCTACAAGAAGGAATAAAGAATTCTATAAGAAGGAACAAATTACAAGAACATGTAATAAAATTTTGATTACACAGATGAGTTAATTTGACTGTCATTGCTCTGTCATTTCTAACCTTCTCTTAACTAATGCTTGAAGAGTCTCATATTCTTTCCTATATGCTCCAAATCTTCATTTCTACAGTAGCTATTCTTCCTCATTAAGAGGAAGGAATCATGACTTCCAGATCCAAAAAACCAGCAAACTTTTAACTTTTTTTTTCTTTTATTAACTAGCCAGTATTTCTCTCAGAAGGATTAATACATCTCCATTAGAAATCCAGCTCCCATACTGGAATGCAAGTTACCAAAGTGCTCCATAATCAAAACATAAGTACAAGATTAATTCAAGGTGCAGAACTGGAGAATGGACTTAAAAATCCTTGCACAGATTTCAGAATTACAGCCCTTCAGATCCACCCTGCTATACAGTCAGCCACACTGCAGAGTTCAGATTTAGATTTATTACGTGCTTACACACACTCCAAAGACTTACTCATCAGCTTTTCTTTATAAAAGCCTTTACAGTCCCAACTTCAATTAGACGCAGAGAGGACAGATTTTTCAGCAAGACATTTGTCTTTTTCTGATTCATTCATCCATCCATGGCCCTGTCTGTTCAGAAAAGGCTTTCTATTAGATAACTGAGGAAACTATGTGATATGTCAGATGGTGGATGCCACACTAGAGTGCAGGTAAAAAAATATTATGCTCATTATTTTTACTGAGAAATTCTCTATTCCATACCAGGGATTATTCCCTTCCCCCTCCCTCAAATTACAGAGTGATTTATTAGAAGTTTGTATGGAAGTGAGCAAAAAAAAGATCACCCATGTACATAAAATTAACTCTGCTGTTTTCAAATTTTTTTTTTTTTTGTACACTTTTTTTTTTTTTCCTTTCATCAAAGTGATTTTTACATACAAGTGGTTAACTTCCAGATAAAAGTTTATAACCATTAGCAAAGCGGTAACATAACCCCACCACCACCACCCTCCCAGCATTAAAATACTGGTAGTTTCCTATTGCCACATGAAATGGGGATTAGTAAATGTGATTGCTTTGGCTGATCACACTTTAGCTTCCTTTCTACAAGCTGAAGACTGTGCCATTCCACATTGAGTGAGCACACAGATAAGTTTTCTTTTAATTCTCAATCTTGGTTTCTACTACAGAAGATAAATCTGTAAGGAGAGAGCATTTCTTATATCTTTCAGTGCATTTGTTTTGACATACACTTAGTTCTCCCTTCCCTGCCACTGTCCACAAAAATACAGGCTTGCATTGTCCTGCACAGCCTTTTAGATTTTTCCACTCCCTAGATGCTTCATAGCTTTATTTTTAACTTGTTTTTACTTCATGCTGTATGCACTGAAGCCTTTTCATCATTACATGGTCTTCTCGTGAATGCTTCAGCGTGAACATTGTAAATGTGACCACATGCAGACGCTATAGCATTAAATAGCATGTGGCAACCTCAAATACTGTATACAAGATATTTCATAAAGTCTTTCTAGTGAAGTACATGCACTTTGTCTCCAGCTTCCAGACTACCTATCATATAGCACTCAAAGGCAGCCAAGGCTTTTATGGGAAACACATGGTAAGTGAAAGTCATGACCTACTTAGGAACTAGAATAAAAAGAAAATTTGAAAACAGTGGGTCCAGCTCCTTTTTTTCCATTCCCCTGAGAAGCAGAAGCCATGACATTGAAGTCAGTGCAACTACAGCAGTAAAACCCTAATGTTAACCCCAAAATTAAGGCTGCTACATAACCTTGATAGCCATAGCTGAATAAGGAAAATGCGTATTTTGATTCAGGAAGCATTCATGGGAACATAATCATCAGAACTGTCCTATCTGCAAGCCAGGTAATATTTATCCCCCCACAAAAGATCCAAGGCACAGAGGTTTTGAGTCTGAGATAGATCATAAAACCTTACCTGCATTAAGCCTTTATTCTCTAGCATTCAGTGGTATCACACATCCTGCAATGCTGCTGTCTCATTTATCCATTATCACCCTGTGATGGTTCGGGGACTAGCTGTGGGCACTGGCAGTGGTAACAGAGAGAACTAAAGGCTGATTTACTCCAGGGAGCTCACTGGTCAGCCAGTCTCAGGTTAGACAAACACAGAAGCAATATGTGAAGCACTTTCTCTTCAACCACACTGATCTTGGCCTAGTCATTAAGAGTTTTCCTAAAATATGTAAATTGTAAGCCTTTCAGGCAGAAGTCAGTTTTTAAATCATCAAGCAGGCAACATCCTTTTGCAAGCAATAAGACTCAGTTTTTGGTTTCAACTTTAGATTAAATTTACACTGAATATTCCAGGCTGCTGTACCTCCTTGCAGGAAAGGTGCTCTGTGCTTTACAGGCTTTTGCACAGAAATAACTGCTTTGTTGGAAGAATGTACCTTATAATTAGTAGTGCAGCAGACAAGTTGCAGAACAAGATATTTCTGCAGGAAAAGAAACATCTAAAATTATCTGCAATCCAGTATTAGGTTATGATGAAGTCATAAGGTAGAAGCTCTCATAAGCAGAGGAAGAGAAAGGAGCACAGGCAAGTGTAAGTCCTTGAGCCCAGTCAGAAGAAAGCTCCATCCTGTCTCCATCCAGACCACATCCTGTGCTCCTAGCTGCTTGTGAAAAAAAAGAAACCACCAAAACCAAATAAAAAAGCCACAATGTGTATTACTGGAAAAGTTTCAAAACTACGCATGATTATTCTAGGGGAGCGGGAAGCATTTTACTTCCCCTTCTTTGGGAAGAGAAGAATGCAGACTGCCACCAAAACACCATCTTCCCACACAGGAGAGAAAAATCACTTCCAAACATGCGACTGATTTTAGCATAGCAGAATTACTCAAGGTAATGCTTTGCTGAAGTGAAATAAGAAAGGTTAAAAAAGGGCACCAGTAGCACGACCAATCTGAAAAAGCCTGAAGCTTAGAACAGATTTATTCTCCTTCCCATCTTTATTCCTTCTACATAGGCTACACATCGAAGATTTGCATTTGAAAAGGACTTGCTCATTCTCCCCCGAGGATGAAAGCAGAAGGAAATCTTACTGTTGACTTTAGAACTTCATTAGTTCCCACAGCAACAGACTCATCACACACATACACACCAGAGTTCCACACCATACAGAATGAGACTCTCTAAGTACATAAACGTGGGTTAGAAGTATTCCCTCTAAAAATTGCTTCTCAACAAACATCTTATCTCAATAAACATTATCTCTAGTCTCTGCAGCTGCTGGCTCTCATGTTTCTTCTGCACCATGTCTCTAAGACTTTAGATGCTTTGGCTGACATGCATGAACCAGGTGAATCTGATGTTATATCTGAATGTGAATTTATAGATGTATTTGCCCAAAGACAGATACCTATTTCTGTATGCAAAAACATGGTGTATCATTTTGCCTTTTACCAATGTAAAGAAAAGACCACAGCTGCTGTTATCTGGTGCCCTATTTTTTTTTTTCCCCCCAATTATTTGGGGAAGTGAAGAAAAATAGAAGAATAGTGAAGAAAAAATAAAATGTTTGCACAAATAAGGCTTTGTGGTAAATCATGTAAATGGCCACATGGGGGAAACAGGATTGTCCCAGATCATCCACATGTCTGAAATAATACATAAACACAGAGGAAAACCAAACTTTCTTTGGCCTTAAATGTAAAGATTCTATTAACTAATAATATTCTTTGGAGTTGAATGTCTCGGGCAGCAATCACATCTACTGAGTAGCAGTATAGAAATACTGGAGGCAATATAAAGATATATAAATATTTTTATAAAAATACTGACCTAAATAATTGCTCCTCTGAGCAAAATGGTCTCCAGGGATGCTGCATGTGAAAGATTTGAGGGAAATGGTGAACAAAACCAGTCATTTCCTCTCCCACTCCACACATGCAAAGATTGACATTTCCAGTTGGAAACAGACCTGATGATTTTGTGCTAATGGATCACATGAATTTTTCTGAAGTCACATCAAGATACACTGCCAACAACCTGGCTTGTGTTTTTAAAATAATTTCAGTTGCTGGATGGTGGTGTGGTTGGGGACACTAGATCTGATCTACTCTGAGACAAGGCAAACCATGCAGAAACCAAAACACCCCAAAACAAACAAAAAAACCCAAAAAACCCTCAACCAAAACCAACCAACAACAACAAAAAAGCCCGCCACAAATAACCTAACCAACCAATAAAAAAAACCCACCCAAAACCAACCAAGCCAACCAACCAAACAAAGCCAACTAACAAAACCAAAACCAGATAGAATGTTTGATTTATTATGACTTAGAAAACAAATACACTGTCCTACTTACTAAAGCTGTATTGAACTGACTGCCACAGAGAACAGAAGGTGACAGATAATCTCTTACTGCAGGAGCTCAGCCTGTCACACCAGCCCTACCCAAACAGTCCTGTATGGAATACTATCATAGCTCAGATCAGCTCAAGACAAGCAAATTCAGAAAGTAATAAGGAGGAGGAAGTGAGAAAGGAGAAGACTTGCTGGGAAATGGAACCATGCTCCAATTTTTATCCTAATGCCAACATACTCATGTATTTTCCTATGCAAAGTGCAAACAGCTCTTCACTTTTGTGTCCTGACTGAAACTAGGAGGAAAACCATGGTGTCTCCAGTGGTGTAAAAAAAAAAAGTCACATAGAATCTGAGAATCTTAAGAGCAAAATGGATGTTTATTACTGTAGCCATGATGCACAGCGCTGAGATACTCTTACTACCAAGCTACCTTCTTAGCTACATTACAGTCTAAAATGCCAAAAAGCAGAATGTGTAGGGTCCTACACATTTTGACGGAAACAGAATAGGGATAACATTTATTAAGAATGGAAATAATGAAGTAACTTGTGATATAAAGTAAATCTGTATCTCTTCAGCTCCTCCAAGCTCCTGGATGTGACACAATTCACCAAAGCATTGCATCTGGGAAAAATACTAACTTAATGGGATTTCTACCTCCATCGGATGTAGAAGGGACACAGATTTAAATGCTACGTGTCTTCCAATTGATACTTAGTCCAGATATCATAAGGCTGATGTCTCAGGCTATTCAAGACACACTATATGGACTATTCAGGACTCGTGAAATGCAGTTTTCATGTTGCAAGGTCTGCAAAAGCACCAAAATAATTTTAAAGCCTGCAGTTGCTTTTTTTCTTATTCTACACATTTGAGGTCTTTGCATTAGCCATGCACTGGGAACCACTTGGATTAAATCATAGATCACTTCTTTCCCACCATCCCATGAGTCTCTGAAACTCAATTTCTTTGTAGCACTTAGTCATGGCTTTGCAGAGTGGGGAGGAGAAGGGCAACAACTTGGAACAAGAGAGTCAGAGCAAATACAGCTACTGGCTTCAGTGCTGGTAGCTCTACAAAAGGCTCTGCCAGTAATTTTTCATTTCTTTACAGAGTATTTTGGCTCTGTTTACTCCATAAAGGTGAAGTACTTATGAAAGCACTTTACTTTCATAAAAGTACTAAGCATATTGGGTAATGGAACTTAGGTTCTTTACTGAAGAGCTAAGAACAACTGAAAGCGATGTTTTTTCAGTACAACAGTAAGCAAAATACTTCCCATGGCATCAATTTTTATCTTAAAACATGTTAGGTCTGTTAACCTAGACACCTAGAAAGCATCTCTATGGTTAATTATACTACTTTGTACTTTCTTTTACCTCCTAACAGCAATGTAACAATGGCTCTGGTCTTTTATTCCGTGACATCACTTGTAAAAACCTCCACACACAGCAGCAATGCTACTTTCCAAAATTTAGAATAAACATGCATACGGTGCACCTGAAGTCACTTTGGCACTTTTCTCCAAAAGACTTTATTAAGCCCCAACTCAAGTTATGTGAAATATGCCACTAGACTCTGTGAAGACAACAGGGTGACTGCAGTAAAAGGGCTCTAGGAGGAACATGCAGAACAGCTTCTCACCATTCCTTCCCCAGCAAACAGATTCAGATGTAATGATAACCCTACTTCCACTACTGTCATTTACTATCCCAAAGGAAACTGAGTGGCACTTCAAATGCTCTCTACTGCTTTCCTTTTTTCTTTTTTTTTCTTCCCTCCAGTCTCAATCACTTAGAAATTTCATTGTCATTCATTTTTCCTGGAGAACAAAATGTATAATTACCATTAATACCAGTATGAAAGTGTCAAAGGTACTTCCAAAATATTTAGTCAGCCTTTCCTCCTCAAGGAATCATTTTAATTATTTTCTTCCTGTCACAGACCCAAAGTTCTGACCACAGTCTGGTTTGCTGCTCAGATGTTTATTGGGCTACATAATTTTACTGAACTTTCAAGAAAGAATTTATAGTCTCTGTGCAAACTAAAGCAGTTTAAAGAAGACAAATGACTAAAGCAGTATAACACTCTCTTTTCAGTGGTGCCCTGTGATAGGATGAGAGGTGATGGTCACAAGGTGAAACACTGGAAGTTCCACCTCAACATGAGAAAAACTTCACTGTGAGAGTGACAGAGCCTGGAACAGGCTGCCCAGAGAGGTTGTGGAGTCTCCTTCTCTAGGGTCTTTCAAGACCCGCCTGGATCTGTTCCTGTGTTGCCTGCCCTGGGTGTTCCTGTTCTGGCAGAAGGGTTGAACTCTATGATCTCCAGAAGTCCCTTCCAACCTCTACCATTCTGTGATTCTGTGATAACATGTTTCTTAATCTCCCTTCAGCAATTTTTGCTTACCCTCCTATGACATTGTTCCCAAACTGTGAGCCTACCTCACTTATCAGTAAAAGCCTCTGCTTTTTCATGCCTAACAAATGTAATTTTGCCAGTCCTTTATTGGCTTCTTCACATCTCATGCAGCCTGTAGATGTTCCACTGGAAAATATATGCTTTTCTAATTGTTCTTGCCAAGGAGCCCAGGATGCTGCAGTTCACAAAGCAGCACAGGTGGAGAAGACTCCAAGAGCTCTGACAGTGCAACAGGTTAAGGCCAGTTGGTGGCAACTGGTTACCCCCTGGCTGAGAGGGAACTCAACTAGTGATCCTGTCACTCCCAGAAAGGGACCTGGCCATGGTCACTGCTTGGCCAAGAGCCATTGCCAGAGGGAAAGTGGGGACCCAGATGGAGTTCCCACACAAACATGAGCCGGTGACTGATCTACTCAGGGATTTTTAATTGATCAGCCTATGCAATGCCTTACAAACAGAAGGTTACAACGTACTTGGCACTTACACCAGTCAAGCTTAGTTCAGTTTCCAAGCTCTCTGCATCGTTTGATGAAAATCTCAGCTATTGCCAATATAACAACTAGTAATTCTGAAACGAAGTGCTGCAGATCTCCGCAAACTGTCATCAGTGTTCCTGCTTAGGTTGCTTGTCATAACTGGATTTTTGGGCATGAACCATGATAGTTTCATCTAGCAATCATGAGAATTGTTGCTATTTTCTATAAGAACATCTACCACTATTGAGAGAGTTCAATTCATGCTGTTAAAACTCTTTTGAAAGCTTAAGAAAGAAGCATGTGACTGGTTGGTTCTTCCATGCTGCTTCAATGATTTAGCATGAAAATTCATAAGACTGTTCCATACCAAAGCCTACACGTGCATCATCTGACCAAAAACTGTCATTTGAGAAAGTTCTTATAAGCTTCTAAATAAGCTCTATGATGTGTTTATGGTGGGTTTTAAAGGTAACCTTGCTCTTTTATTGGTCCATCCAATAAATGACAAAAGGATCATCCACCTCTGCCAGTCTAAGGAAAATCCATTACTAATATAGGTACATATACATCATCCTGGTGTGTAGATATACATACACACACTACTATACTTTTTTAGCAGTTTTGTACACTTTAACAAGACACCAGAAGAACTTTAAAAAAAAAAAAAAAACCAAAAACAAAAAACCACCAAACCCAAATCAAAACCAACCAACCAACCAAAAAAACCCCAGAAAAATAATTACCTTTTTTTTTTCATTTTTTTCTCTGTTGTCAGACTACTTTCCCTTTGAAAGGCTTGTTGGGTTTGGGGTTTTTTTTTTTTTGTTGTTGTTCTCTAAATTAAAATAACTCTAAGCAGTCTTGATGAGCTATTTTAGATATAATATGATTCCTGCATCATTATTAAATAAAGCACACAGTAAGTAAGTCTTAGAGACCGTGCTGGACTAAAAGCATTTCCTCCTGTCCAGAACTTTGTTACTGTTCTTAGCAACCAAATATTGTTTTCCTACTATAACAAAAGCAGCAACACTAGTTAATATATAATGCCTCATAAAGCAACAATAAACTCTACTTCTCAAGTCTTTCATCTGTGCCAAGATTGAGTGGCCAGATAGTCTACAAAGTCTGGGCAGTCCAAGACATCTTCTGGAGGACTAGGAAAAAACAAAACAAAACACCACACACACAAAACAAAAACAAAACACAAAAAAAAATCCCAACCAACCAAAGAACCCAAACACAAAACCAACAATAAAACAAACCCAAACCGTCACCACTCTCATTCAAAATGAAATGTCAAGTACCAACTCCAAGAACAGTATAGTGTCACCACAGATTACTACACACAACCAAATTAAGATTGCAAAATCATGCATGATGTCTGAAACTACTTTCACATTCCATCCCACATTCCTGGGCTACATCGTGCTCTCCCATCAGCCAGTATTAATGATTGGGGCCTCATTCCTTGTTTTCAGCAAGTAGTCTGTTAAGCCACATCACCTCAACATGGAAAATGCATGAAATAAACATGTCTGATTTCAATTGAACAAAACCAGACTGACTGGAAAAGCTCCATGGCAGAGAACCAAAGAGTAGCTTTGGAAAAAAAACCAAACCAAACAACCCAAACGTTAGGGGAAAATTTCTAGCACGTGCATTCACTTACCAGCTACTGAAATTCTGTCAAGTTACCATGGCACACAGAGACAAAGAAACAAGACGATACCATTCCCCTGTGCTTTTTAAACTCACATTGCTTCCCCATGAATATGACCATTCAATTTGTTTAATGCCTCTTAAAAGACCTTAAATGAAACCTATTTATTTGAGAAAGCGTAAGAAAACCGTGGTTGGGTCTTGAGAAGAAATTTTACCATGTTTTTGGCTAGATGTACTGAGTAACAAATTATATATTTTACTGATGAAAATAGTCTAATCTAACAAGCAGACTCCACATTGATTCCAGAGATTCACAGATTAGGAAGAATATTCTTCATCTTTGGTTTTTACCATTGGTAAGTATTTACTGGGTGAAGTAAAAGGTTTATCAAGTAGCAAAACTCACAGTGAAGCATAAGATTTACTCTATAGAAGAGGAAAATGAGAATAAAAGAATGGTGATTTTCTGCTGGAGACTTTCCAGACTGAGCAGATTTTTTTTTGCCTGAACCTTCTCTACTACTTGTTTCAATATTTTCCAGGAAAAAATCCCAACCAAACGAAACAAAACACAAACAAACAACAAAAAACCCAAGGTCTAATACTTCTCTAAGATCACATGCACAGTTCCATTAGCACCATGAGAGTTCATCCAGAAAGTTCAATAAAGCTAAAAAGGATGAGCTCAGTAGTGTAATTTTTGTACTAATGTAAAATTATTAGGCAAACTACCTATAGGGACAATGTTGGCTTCCCACACGCAGCCTCCCCAGGTAGTAGCTCCATCAGAAGAACACTTCTCATCAGCTTTTTGGATGCAAGTGCAGAATAGCACAGTCAGATTGCTTCTCCTCCTGCCTTTAGGGAGTTGTTCCTCTTTGCCACCTTAAATACATAAACTCTTGAGAAAATGCCAAGAAGAATGCCAAGACGACATGTTGAGAAAATGCCAAGACAATATGCAGAATGTTTGGAATGGTGGGATAGGAAAGAGGTATGACAGAAAATCATTAGGGGAAAGTCATTATTTCATCTATAGCCAAATGGTATAATCAAATTGCAGCTGGATCTAATGTAACTTTATATTCTAATTATAATGCCATCACTATATTCTCAATCATCAACAATAAAATGCTGTTAATAAAAGGCTGAAGACAGAAACATAATAGCAGAAATCTTAGACAATACAGTTGCATACAGAGCACACAGTTTTTGTGGGCATTTTGTCCAATTCTCATTCTTCAGGCTGTGTGATAAGTGACTAGTGAAGAGCAATGCAGCTTGCAAGGTCATTCCTGTTTGAGTTGGTAAAATCAAAGCACCTTTTTGCTTTAACACCACTGCCAGCAGCATAAAAATTTGCCTTTTGTACAGAAAAAGAAAAATAAATAATCTGTTACCCCCCCCCCAATATTTTAAAAAGTATTTTAAATTATATAAATTAAAAATGCCTTTTTTTTTTTACACATCCACACAACCAGGGAGTGATCACAGTACAGCAAGGAAGACACCAAGGGTACGAGTTGACCAAATAAAAGCTAACACACCCCATACAGTAGAAAGGGGAGTTTCAGAACACTTTATAGAAAAAGCAAGCCAAAAACCTTTGCTAGTTTTATAATGATTCCTTTGCAGAATGGTACAACTTATAAGGAATAAGGAAATTGCTCTGTGTTAAAACAAGTTGCACCGGGTATGGGGAGAGTCCTTCATAATCTGCATCCTTTAGCCCTAGTGATTTTGATTTAAAGAATTTGGATCAGAACTCGGTTTCATGAATGCAAAAGCATATGAAGGTTTTTTAAAAACAACAGCTAGGATTCCTACCTCCCAGCCAAGCTCCACTACTCCAGCTATTTACCATATTGCCAATACTTGAGCACTACACACACCAAAACAGAAAATCACTCTCCTCCAAAACATACCTGACAAGTATAACCTAGATTTAGCTTCTTACCTAAGTGTATTTTTTATTCTAAGTCTTGAGAAGTCTCTCACTGACTCCTTTTTTCCCCCCTTGTCTCCTAGGAAAAACACACATTGCCACCACCACCAAATGTAACTATAAATGAGTCTTACAACTTTTGAACTGCAAACCTTTCAAAACTGCAAACTAAGCATGCAAAGAAGGGTCTGGATGCTCATGAGAAGCCTTCCTTTCTTTCTACTTCTGAAGGAAAACATTGGCACAGCTGAACTCCTTCAGCTGTTATGAACACATATAAAATAACTCCTGCACATCTCATCATTGAAAGTTCAACTCATCATCTTCAGTGTTTAGCAAGTTTCTATCACTCAGAGCAAGGAATAACTGCATTAACTAGTTAAATATTAATAAACTGTTATTTTCTGTACTAATTTAGGAACTGTATTACCACTCCTTGTGGTAATATATCCTTAGGGATACCTAATGATCATCTATTGATTAAACTCAATTTTATAAACCCCAAGTGCCTGTTGGCATACTATTAATGCATATTAAAACTTCTGCAGCCCATTCTATCTGAGTCTGATTCTTTTATTTCTCTCCTGTCAATCTGCTTATTATGCAAGATTTCTCCTTACAACATCATTAGACCTATAAGATTCTACAGAGGATGTCTGTACTGTGCCTTTAATGGTAGAGCTGATCCCTCTACTACCTTTATTGCAATTTTTCCTCACTACACTCTTGCAAGGTCTGTAAGTGCTGCTGAGCCAAGCTGAAGTGCAACAGAAACTAAGCAATATATTCAGGAATGTATTGGAGGTATTTGGTAGAACAGGAAATCTAGACCTACCCATGAATTTTTCTTTTTCTTCTCTGATTTTCCTGGCTGGCAAAATACTGAATAACGCTTTTAATGCTCCCTTTTTAAAATATAATAATAACAAAAAAATGCTGCTTCTGCGATTATACCATTTGTAGAATGGAATGAATAAAGGGTAATTTTTAGTAAAAGAGTTTTTAAAATAAAGTTAAATCATATGAGTAGTAGTTTATATTATTTTAAGAAACATAGAAAAATAAGCCTAGAAAAAGGTACTATTTGACAAAAATGTATTTCTCACAGTTTTCACAGGTCTTAATTACCTGTAAATTTGGATCCTAGACCTGTATAAAAACTGGTTGGTTTATATACTGACTCTTAGTTAAAAAGAACTTAATTTCACACCTTATACACTACCATATCCGTGAACCAAACCAGTATTTAAAAAAAAAAAAAAGAAAAAAAAAATTATTGCCTTATTAAGCATTCAGTGTCTTTCCAGTTTACTGTAGTTGCATGGAACAGATCAACCATAAACCTGTGTTATTTGTTTTGAGACACAGGACAGAAACCTAGTGAGTCACTTTGTTTCACTTTAGCAATAGGATCAGCACTAGTTTTGCAGCATGGTAAACTTACCTGAAGTGAGAAGTCTGAAGTACAGATTGTGTCATGTAAAGAGCAAACATGAAGATAAGTAGCTCTCTATGAAAGAATTATTTAAGGAGGGAAAATTAAATTTTCATTCAGGTTGGAAAAGACCCTTGGGATTTCTGTACAACTTTTTAGTGTTAACCCGTGAGTGACTCTGATGAGGAAAGTCTCATCTCCAGATCATTGCCTATGGCTCCTATTCAGTGATCATAGTAACACTGGGAGAGAGCACCTCAGCCTGCCTGATCAGAGGAATTAGCATTAGTGCGTTAGTTGTAGTGAGGTGGGTGTTGGTCTCTTCTCCCAGGTGACTAGTGATAGGACAAGAGGAAATGGACTTAAGTTGTCAGGGGACGTTTAGGTTGGATATTAGGCAATTTTTTTTTTTTTACTGAGAGAGGGGTTAGGGATTGGAACAAGCTGCCCAGGGTGGCGGTGGTGGAATCATCATCTGAGAAGGTGTTTAAAGAAAGTCTAGATGTGACTCTTCTGGACATGGTTTAGTGTTCCAAATAATAATTAGTAGATGGTTGGACTTGATGATCTTGAAGGACATTTCCAACTTAAATGATTCTATGATTATTCAACGGGGAAAGAATTAGAAAAATAAGTTCACAACTATAAAAATGTCACACTGTTGCTTGGCAGCTGCACCCCCTTACTTGATCTCATAGCTTTTTGGCAACAGGCTGCTTATGATACAGCTTTTCTTTCTTTTGGGATCTTCATGGCAGGCCAGTATTATCCCCTGGCATGACATTTTACTACCAATCCATTATCCATTGCCTTCCTTGCATTTGCAGAATTCAGAAAAACCTGCTTTGGGATTTTGCACTCTATCCAGTGTTTGATAAATATTATAAATTTTATGCCTTCTCTTGTGGTGCAAAGTGGAAAAATATGGCATGCACTCAATGCCAGCATTAAATGTCCTCAGCCAGGGCTGTTTTTCACCATAAAGTCCTCCAAAAAGAACCAGAATCATTTAGTGTCTAAAACTACCACAACAGGAAAGATGAAAAAGAAAAGTGGCAGTTCTCTTGTACATTTTTCCTTCTCTGAAAACACCAAAAGGGCTTATATTTAGAAATAGATTTTCTCATTCTAAAAAGTTGGAAACTTTGCCTTTTAATCAGTAATGCATTATTAGCACATGGACCAAACATCAAAACTAAAGAGGTTTCTTTGAAGACATGAACTTTGTTGCAACTTTGCTATACATACAGAAAAGTAAAAGAAATAGATTAAAAGAGAAACTCAAAGCAAATCTGGTTTATACAGAGAGGTGTCACTATCACATACAATTAGGTGGGTATGTGCTCATTATAGGACACTTTTTACGATGATGTTTGCACATTAGATTGTTCTTGATAGTGAGTAATGATCCTATTTCTCCATGAATAACAGTAGAACAGAACTGAAATTAATTGCAATAATAAGAGCTCTACTTAAAAAATATAATCCCGATGAATTTCCTCAGGCTGATGCCACTCAAAAAAGATCTCCTCTATGTTAATAAAAAGCATGAACATGTTACTGGTTTCATATTTTGAAAATTGCATTTTAGCTCCTATGAGTACACTGACTATACCTTCTGTATCCTGAAGTGAATTATCACAGGGCTCTTGTTTTGTCAGTTCTCAAAAACAACAAAGATTGTGAAGACTTGGCGTCTCCAGTCCATTATCTGCTATGATTACTTCCAGTGTTCAATCATTTGCTGGGTTAAGCACTGATTGTCACAGCTAGGCTCTAGAATTTTTTTTTTCTAGGAAGTGCATCATTTTATTACCAACTACTGTAAAATGTCATGTATCAGTCTTCCAGGTCTGATTTTCAGCCATCAGTTTAGAGGTGATGATTTATCACTTTGGCTTGTTTATTTTTCCCAGTAAAATCAATATTACTTTGTTATTGATTTTCATAAGACTAAAATTTTAAGTGCTTCTTCCTGTAATTTATGTACCATGTAAATTTCCATTACAGAGCAGCGTATTTTATTGCTTTATGCAGTTATATTTGGAGAAAATAACACAAAACAGTTGATTTCAATGTAAGATAGCCCCAGGTTAGTCATCTACTGCAATTAAAACAGCTATCAGTAATCCAACAGCAGTGCATCTGTCGAGAAAGCAATGAAAAAACAATCCCCTCTGACTTAAAATTGCATGTATGTTAGTAGAAGGTTTGGAGAACTGGTACTCTGTAAATACTTTGTTTCTTTGGGATTCAGAATGGGTGTATTTTTTTAACATGGTATTTGCTTCATATGATATAACACATTTGCAATTCTTCTCAAATTCTGATGCTGCTGAGGTGAATCACCTCAATAGATTTCTGTACTAATCTGTCCTGTTGTGTCATGAAGATGCTCCAAAAGCAAACTCACTAAGGAGACCTCCATAAAAAAAAAAAAATCTTGTGACAAAATCATTTTTAGAGGAGACTTTGTTTCTTCTTTTATGCAACAATTTGGTGTCTTAATATTTCTCCATCCCTTACTGTCCCTCCTCTGCCCAAGGTAAAACAGTGACAGAACGGTTTGGGCAGGAAAGAGATGCATGGACACAAACAGCCACATCAACAAATATAAGAAATTGATTTTTTAGTTTCATGACCATGATGTTTAATAAAGCCATGGAAAAGAGAAGTTTAAAGCACTCTGAAATTAGCATTTATTTCAACAAAACCCAATAGTTCTAATCTGAAAGACTGAGAAACAATCGTCCCAAACTGCCCACTTTTCCTGCCACTTTTCCTTGTACTCTAAGATAAATACTATGCAGGACTGACAAGATTATTAAGTAAGAAGTCTTCTGCTTCATCCCTTGAGCAACTAGAGCCTTTGTTTCCCTGACATTCTGCACAGGGCATCATTCACCTGTCTATGCCTGGATGTGCATGTGTCTCCTGATCATCATCAGAGCTCTAGCTTCTTTGGAATGCTGTAGCACACTTACACTCTGCAATTTGGAGCATGATTCCTCTCCTCCTTAAACAATCAACTAAAATAGGTGAGAAAAATCACACCTTGAAAGTGCGCCACTCTCTCCTATAGCTGTAGATGAACGTAACTGATCCAAATACACATCTCTACACAGTTGAGATTCAGAGTTGTAGGACGTGTCCCTGGATCTCCTTAGACCCATCTCATTAAATACTAATTCCCTAGATGTTTTACTTTATGCTGAGCTGATACATTTTGTAAACTGAGTTATCTATAAATATTGTAAATGAATAATAAGATTGCATCATCTGGTAGCTTTTGTTCGCTTTCCTTTCATCCTGCAATCATAGAACATGTGAATTTCCCCTTGACCAGCCTAATCTGAGTTCTCCGGTCAGCCTGTTTATTGACATCTCATATTCTATTCTCAGGAATGGTGATAGAACATGACTAGTTTTGCATATTTTTGGAACAAACCCATTTTTTGGCAAAGGTAAAAAAAAAGTACCAAACATTATCTGAGTTAAGAAAAAAAAAATTCACTACAGCATAGAAAATGATATACCAGTCTGAATTCTGAGATTTACTGGAGAACCCAAAGGAGAAATAAACATCAGACAGGTGGATTATTCAACTGGAATTAAAAGAAAGGTGGCAAATTGACAACTAAGTAAATATACAACCACTCTACCAGTGAAAATCCCAGTAGCTGCCAAACATCCTGGGGAAAAAAAAAAAAAAAAAAGTAGGAATTTCTAAGTAAATCTAAAAAAGACACTGCTTAAAAAAAGGAAAAAGAAATCAGGAAAGGGGTATCCTAATGCAGCAAGCTTAGACTGTCTGGCACCACAGGTTCAAATGATCTCACTGATTCAGCCACTGCAAATATTCATCAAAGGCAATAAAATGAATGTTGTGAATGCAATTGTGACTACATCTTGCAAAAACAGAGCATCATAAAAACAAAAATAAAAAAAATTACAAAGCCAAAATCTGTTTCCTAATATTTGAATGAATGTTAATGACCCAGTGGCACCTTTATTAGCAATAATGGTTTGCTTTTTGCCACTGTCTTGCATTTTTATCATTGCACTGGCTCCTGTCCTCATTCCCAGAAGTGTCTGCTTTTCTAAGGTGTCTTATTTCGATAAAGTGTTCTGGACAAAAATGTGCTAGAAAGTCATTGTTACAGCATCTACCAGCTGGAGAAAGATTTTCACATGAAATTATTGTAGGAAATATGATAGAAGTGAGACAAGAATAAATAACTGGAAATGAAAAAGCAAGAAAGGAATCCTATGTATGTGGGGAAGAGTATGAGAAAATCCCAAGTGATATTATTCATAGAAGTGAATAGATTAGTTATCACAGGATGTTCTCATTATCCAAGATCTGGTCACAATTGCATGCACAACATTCAACTGATTCCTTTTTGTCACAGGATTAATTGCATGGCAATTGTAAAACAATAAGCTAATGCAATAAATGTAACTAACTCATACAAATTGCAGGTCTTCCCCTTTCAGCCTTGCTTTCACACATTAGCAGCTATACTGACTGGGACAAAACTGTGGAAGACACATAAAGAATCTGAGTAATGAGATGATTCAAAAAAACTATGCCATGGTAAAATCCACAGTATAGACTAAACTGTTTTATGAAAATTGTTGGTTTAGCACATGAGGCTTTGTCGAGGCTTTTGACTGATACATAAGCACACCATTAGGGTACAGACATGTGTATCCTGCCTCGTTTTACCTATGCTCGAAGGCCTGCCTGTCATATGGTTGCTTCTTAGGCTCAAACAGATGCAAATCAAATTTTCATCTTCACATCACAGAAAAAAAAGCAAGTGCTTTTTTTGCTGTGGTATACCAATCTGCTTCAGAAACATGCCATCCCTCACAGAGCATGGAAATTAATAGGTATAATGAGCCAGAGTTACATTCCAGAGGCAAGTCAGTCTTGTCAGCTAGTTAATGTGCTCACTGATGACTTGCTGACCTTACTGGTGCAGTGTAGCATGAAGGCTTTCTTGGTGTGCATTTAGAATGACCACATGAGTCACCTCTGGTTTTTCCAATTGTTAATAATGTAAGGTCATCCTAAGCAAGTGCTAATAAAACCTTTATATCACCTCACATGAATTCTCTAACTTACATGTAGCGTATTGGAGAAGTAATTTCTCAATGCTTAAGTGATTCTTAGAAGAAATTGTCTGTATCCTTTGGATAAGCTGAGATCTGTTTTATGAAAGCCAGGACTGGGAGAAGTGGTGAAATGGTGTTGTTATAGATGTTCATGCCTCTCTAGTCTTGGGAGTGGTATATATAACCCTGGCTTATGCCAGCTGCTAGTATTTGTGCCAAAGCAATCCAGGATCAGCTTTTATGCCAGTGTATAGGAAAATGCCTTTTGCATAGTGGGATCCCATGAAGACCAAGGAATATCTTAGAGTCTGGATAAACATGGTGAAATCCTGTCTGCATTGGGATATTTGCCACCAATCTCAGAAGAGGAAGGATATTTACTGATGTGTTTAAGACTGCTTTGCTCCAGAGGGCACACGGTCTGTCCAGAGATTGTGAAGCTCTAGCAAGAATGTCAGGTGGGAAAAGCACACACTTTTCAGTGTGCCGAGGGAACTTTTTTTTTCTTCAAAGAGCTGTGCCCCATTCTTTGAGCTTTTATTGGCTGCCAGAAGCTAACAATGCTTAGGTAAACAGCAGACACTGGCTATGGTTCTCTAGAGCAGGCTATTTTGGTTTGGGTTTTATTGTTTGCTTTTAATGGAAGAGTGAAACACAAGCTTCTGGCCTTAATGAGGAGAGTGGAATAGTATTTGGTGCCATTGGATTGTGGGCATTTTGTCCTATATGCTCTTGCATTTAGGACAGCAGCCTGAAAGAGTTTGTTGGCAAGTAAATATTTTTAAATATTCTTCTGCCTTAGATAAATGGGAGAATTCAAAAAGAATGTTTAAAAGCCCAGTTAGAAGCCCTGAAACTTTGGGAAATATATTTTGTTCTGCAGCATGAATATATATTACTGTAGGACAATCTAAAAATATGTGCCAAGTTTTCTTTTAATTTGTAGCATAAATAAGGAATATCTAGAAATTATCAGTGGACATTTAATTTATACCCATGCAGCCATAAATAAAAAATAGCCAACATATTTTAAAATATGCATTCATATCACAGAATCACAGACTGGTGGGGGTTGGAAGGGACCTCTAGAGATCATCTAGTCCAATCCCCCTGCCAAAGCAGGTTCACCCAGAGCAGGTTGCATGGCATGTGTCCAGGAGGGTTTTGAATATCTCCAGAGAAGATATGTCATTATGATAAGGTTAAGAACACAAGAAATATTAAAATTCCTCTTTGCCAGATGATCACTTTCACTTTAATAGGAATATGTTCTACAGTGTAAGCATAGGTATAGTTTTTTTCACTCTTAAAGAAGAAATTCCATTAATCAGTTATCATAGATATGCAGGAAGTTACTGGCAGTATATATATATACACATATATATAATAGTCCTTTGTAAAGAACAAAATAAACACTGATGGGCCGTACATGATGATATGTCACTTAACTTTTAAAAACAGGCAGTAAGAAATGACTGAAATTAACTTTAAAGTTACTACAGCCTATTTCACTTTATTTGCCAGCCTAGTGAGACACACCTTACATCTATTTTCTTTAGCAGAATTAATTTTAAAAGGAAAACATGGGTTGTAAAACAATAGAGTATATTCTAGAAGAATAGCTCAGAAAATGTATTATATTTCTGAAATTCTATGTGAGCACGGCATACCATAAAAGCCACCACTATATAGGTGCAATGTTCAGACATTTTATAGGTCTTGTAATTTTTATCTGGACATGCTTAAAGAACTTCAGAGTGTTCTTTAGTACTTTGATATAGACTGACATAGTAGAGTATCTTTCATTATCAAAGTCTAGCTATCAAAAATCATTTCAGATTTTCCAGTAAGATCTCAAAATCTTAAGAGGAAAAAAGAAGTTACTGATAGAGTTTGTGGATGCATCAGAGACTGCACAGGTGTGTGCATCTTATCAGAAGTACCCTATGGCATAGTAAATGCATTTCCATATTCCTCAGTGTTTTCTGCTCTTCATAAGGATCACAAGATGTGGTATACCAATATGGAAATCGCTAGTTCCTAATTAAAAGCATTTCTGTAACATGTTTCTTTTACTCCTGAATTTTAACCATTATTAGATTAAAAATCTTAGAATACAGCTGAACTGAACATTGAGATCAAATGAAAAGAGAAAGGATGTCAGAAATGAAATTGGAAATAATACATACTGCAAAAGAAAAAAGAAAAACAAAACCAAAACACCAAAAAACAAACAACAACAAAACCAAACCAAACCCAAAACTGAACCAAAGAAAACCAAACAAACCACAACCATACATAAATAACATTTTTGTCTTCTCCTAAATGCCCACTGTTCTATTGCTTCTGGAAAGCTGAGCACATATTCCCTTGATCACTTCAGAAACTCTCACTGCTCTACTCTATACCTTAGTAAGGTAAAGGTAACAGAAGTATCTCAGTAGTAAGTTCAGCTATCAAAACAGCCATTTAATTCACAAATGCAGAGGCTATAGAAAGATAAAATGTCTAGATTTCATCTGTTATCAGCTTAAAATATTATCTTTTCCCTTCGAGTATGCAGTTTCAAAGCTACTGTTCCTCTGTGTATACACAAGTGTGAGTACATATGTAAGTGCATGTGAACCTGCTCACAGTTCAATGTCTGAGCATGCACTGAATTGGCAAATGCAAAGTGAGTTCCTAATGAGGTAGCTCTCCTGAGAAATAAACACACTGACACATAACTCATCTCTGTCTCAGTAGATCTCTACATTAATCTGCAGAAATCAGAAAAGCAGTGTCATGAGGCAGCATCAGCAGGGACTCGGGGCTGTGGAGGTGTCACGTTTTAAAGCCAAGGACAAAGCAAGATGTGTTAGACATCAGCTCCTGTCAAAGGAGAGTAAGCTGCAGGTAATCAGTGCCACTTCCATGGACTCACTCTCCAGGCTTTTCCATATTTTTGAATGGGTCGTAGCTGGTCTGATTTCCAGCCTTCCATGGATGAATGCATGAATCTTTTATGAAAAGTAAATACTGTGGTTGAAATTTCATTAAAACTGCTATCTGCCAAGAATAATATTTTAGTGGTGCTAAGCCTCTGATAAACTATGTATTACAACTGTAATTTATATGCATCACAGAAATATATTATCTCAGAGAAAAACTAGGTTTTCTGCTTTAATCAGTACTAAATCAGTGCTATAAATAGAATCAGAATTATTTATTGCTTTTCATTAAAAAGTTGATTCTTTGATCTTATGAAAGCTAGCCAAGGTATCTGAATTTGCTTTGTAAGGATTAAAAGTCCCAAAAATTATAACATACTAAGAACTACCTTTCCAATGTCTTTTGAAAGGAGAGACAAGGAATGCACAAGCATTTCTTAGGCACCTCAGGTAACTGAGTTGTAGGTTAGTGTCAGAGTACAGCTCCAGAGCAGCCTCAAAACTAATCTAAATTTCACAAGCCTATAGTCTTGTAATGTCCTACTTTATTGTCCATTACCCTATTTCTGTGTCTTGGAAGTTCCAAGACAGCTCATTCATTTGGCATTATTTCCAAAGGCACAAATCAAGATTTAGTCCAAACTTGTCAAAGCAGAAATTTTAAAGACAATTATTTTCCCCTGCAGACATCCAGAATTATTAAATGTATACTCTAACTTTTCACTAATGACAGCTATAAAAAACATAGTGTTGCTTCTACCATAGTTTGCTCTGCTGTCAGCAGTTGTCTGACTACACTCAATATGTATGCATGTGTATTTCCTAAATAGCTTTGGAATCCACAGTCTGATGTCAACTGAAACTAAACGAAAGGACACTGATCTCAAAGATTATTATGTTTCTGTACATTCTGCAGGAATTGATGGTCAAACTGAGCATAGATAAATACGTTTCTGGCTAAGGCAAAGGCTGCAGAAGGAGTTCACATTTTTTTTATGATACATGAGAATCTGCACACCAGTATTTATACTCAGTTGTAGGAAAAGCCTCAGGACTTTTGGACCTTAACCATCAAGGCCAACCAACCACAAGGCACTGGTCCATAGGAAATGAGGCTTCATTCATGCTGCAGCTCTACACACCAATTGTTAGTTATTTTCATTATCCAGAAATGGATTTTTAGCTGGGTGGGGGAGGGAGGGTGGTAAGAAATCCTAGCCTGCCTTATTAACACAATAAACTGCTGTGCATCTGTCTGGGATTTCTGATATCTGAGCTCCTGCCAAAGTGCCTAATGTCTGGAAGTTGTAGCCAGTATCTGCAAAATTCAGTCTCACCATCCAACAGCAAAAAGTCTCATGCTGTGGGTTTACTGTAGAAGTTCTGTGCAATTACCTTGTACATCAGCATACTCCAGTTAAGATCAGTAGCAGTGGAATTGGTGTAAGGAAAAATTCAAGTAATTAAAATAATCGCTCATTTCCAATGATCCACATACAGATCAAGCAGGTAAGAGAGAACATCATTCTCTACTGGTTTAGTGGCTGTTTGGAATGGATGCATAAAAGGGCTGTTGGACGATATGTTCTTTGTGAGATTTCACAAACAGAGGATGGTGCAGAACTCACGTACAATTACCACATTCTGCAGAGTACTGTGATTTAGGTAGTTGATATTAACCTATACTATATGGTGAATACAGAGAATACAAAGCAACCCGAGAGCTGAGGAAAGGCACATTTTCTAGTCATTTTATAAAACATTTCCATGTTGTGTGATTCTGAGGCACAGAGACCAATGTATTATATATAGTATACACTACACTTACAGTTCCTAACAGTGACGTCTCAGCTGGTCTTTCTAGGCTGTGCGAAGAATGGCAATAAGGCAGCTGGAATTTCATTGATCTGCCATAGAATCATAGAATGTATTGTGTTGGAAGAGACCTCAAAAGGTCACCTAGTCCAACCCCCCTGCAATAAGCAGGGACATCTCCAAATCAGTCAGGCTGCTCAGAGCCTCAGCAAGCCTGGCCTTCAATGTCTCCAGGGGCGGGGCCTCCACCACCTCTCTGGGCAACCTATTCCAGTGATCTATCACCCTCACATTAAAGAACTTTTTCCTCATGTCTAACCTAAATCTGCCCTTTTCTAGCTTCGAGCCATTACCCCTTGTCCTGTCACTACAAACCCTTGTGAATAAACCCTCCCCTGCTTTCCTGTAGGCCCCTCTCAGGTACTGGAAGGTCACTCTAAGGTCCCCACAGAGCCTTCTCTTCTCCAGGCTGAACAACCCCAACTGTCTCAGCCTATCTTCATAGGAGAGTCATGGGTCTCTCTGCCTAGTATTTCCATACCTTTCCCCAGCTAGCAAAACCAAAGTGAGCTCAGACCTGCCTGTACCTGCCAGTGCAGGCATGCCCTCCTTCACATATTTGTAATGTGATTTTAGACAAGTTATGATAAGTAGAGAATGGGTGGGGCTGGAAAAAGGTTAGAACTTGTCTAGAATTTCTGGTGAAATATCAAGAAATTCTGATTCTTCACAACACAGCTTTTTTTTTTTTTTTGCAGAAGCATGTTGATTTTGAAATGGAAAAATTCTCCAAAGGATAGTTCAGATTGAGAGCAAGGTGTATGGCCTAAAGCAAAGACCTAAAAACCTAGATAATCATGGAGCGAATTAACAATGGGCTTCATATGGGATTTAGGCAGCCAGCATCAGAAATCTTTGGGTTTTAATCAGATGTAGCAGAAATATAAGATCCAGAGTCCCGTATTCCAAATGACAGCCTGATCTCCAGCTGAGATGAGGAAAACAGTAAATGCGGCTATTGTGAATTTTTGCAACACTTAAGTAAGACATCAAAATATTGTGTAAAAGTCCTGCTAGTGTAAGTAGGGTTTACAAGTCAGTTTGCTACTTTCTGAATTCACACATCAACTTTGCTACACAAAGTTGCGTAAGGCTTTAGCAGTTTTTAAAGATACTGCAGCTCTCACTGTGACAAGCTGTTCAAGAAGAGAGCCGCCTTCTCTCAGATCACGTATTCAAATCTCTTTGACTTGGCATGAGATGGTGGCCAAACAGAATTCCTGTCTATGGACATGCCCAAAGTATACATGTGTTCTGTTATCACAAGGATTTCCTTCATCACAGTCGTATTCTATACAAAATCATAAAGAAATAAAAAAATAAATAAAGGAGTTACTTGTGAAGTGTAAGGAAAAAAAAATGCTCTAAATTTATTCTTGTTTTCCAATTCCTCACTAGAACCTTTAGTAGCAGTTTCCTATCTAATTTGCAACATTCCCTGTTAATTATGCTATTGATATTAGCTAATGGGACTATCAATACTTAAATGATATCAGTGAACAGATTGATTGAATACAGATGTCATGGCTATGGATCCAAGTATCTCATATAAAATATGTATGCCAGCTTTGTACAATTCTAGTTAAAGCCCAGCATTCTGGTATGACCTATTTAGTTCCTCTGTTCCTGAAGCACTGTGGTACTCCTAGGAATTCATAATAGTTAGGAAAGATAGACAACTATGAAATATTTATGCAGATGAGAAGCAGGATTTAAATGGAACATTAAGAAAAAGGATTTTAATACCTACTAATGGAAGGAAATATGAAAGGCATTAATTATACCCCCCCCTTTTTTTTTCTTATCAGTCCTAATGTTTTTTTTGTTAATATGAATTTGCATTTAATATTTTTATCCTGAAGTATTTTTAGACTGTCTTTTGTCTAGCTCCTTATTTTTGTTGCTTCTTTAAAATAACCCACAATAGTTATTTTTAATAACAAAAAGAGGTAAAAATAAAAATAGAGGTTTAATAACAAATGGAGGTAAAAAGTAATGAAACAATGAACAAAAGTTATTGTAATAAAAGGTCATTAAAAATCCTGTCCAAAACACCATCATGAGTCATGCATATCCACTAGCAAGCTTCACATTTCTGAGCCCTCCTTGTTGTACATCATCATATAATTTTAAGGAAATTTAAGAAGGGAAAACATTTAGCTTCAAATTCAGGATACCAATATGAAACACAAAATGTCTGGGGATTGCCTGAACAATGTCAATGAGAATTAGCTTTTATCAGAGAAAAAAATATTTTTCTTAGATTTAAGGACACTTAAAGACTTTTAAGACTGCATGTAAGAGTGAACTCCTTCAGTTATTCAGGAAAGAAGAGCTAATGCAGAAAGTTTCTGTCCAGAATTACACTGAAAGGATATGCTTAGTAGCCTCTTACCCCCTGAAATGCAAAGGTAGAAAAAGTGTTTTATTTATCTAGTCTTATCTACATGCTTCTGCTGGATGGAGTTTTTAGAAAAAGAAAAATTAAAATAATTAAAAATCAGCCTCAGGTGTTTATTTCAAATACAAATTTATGGCCAAGATTAATTTTCTACGAGAACAACCTTGAATGACACACTAGAGTGTGTCTGGGGAGAAAAATACATTAAAGCATATACACACCTCTGTATGTGTGTGTACTGAAGCCTGGGTTCCTCTTCTATTTTAAAATTGACTCTAGTTATAGATAACATTTAAATAATTTCCTCAATTTTCTCAGAAGGACAATTTTCTTAAAACTTAAGTCTACTTTCTAATAATTCTTTGATTTGGAAACCAAAATATTAACAAGGGTAAGCAATGTAAGAGGGTATAATCACACCAAGAGTATGAAAGCAAAGTAGTATGAAGTACAAATCGATGAAAATTATCATGGATTTGGTCACCTTTCTCTAGAGGAGGATTCTTTTCCTGAGAATTGCAAATATTTTTCATATATGTGATACTGTCCTACTTTACTCTTTTAATTTCTGCTGTAGTCTACCGTTCCACTAAAACCCAGTGCGACTGAGATTCAGCCCTATAATTCTTTTGAAAAGTACAATCCTGTGATTTTGTAGAGGACCAGTAAAATTGCATGCTATCATAAAAAAAGATCCACTATATGAAATGTTGGGCTTGCAGTATTTTTGCTATCAGGGCACAATGAAAAAATAGATACCTTTTGTTTTGTTTTGTTTTTTTTTCTGGTAGTAACGTGCAGAAGTAATTTCAAATTGTTCTGATAAAATATTTTATTATGTAATGGAATAGTGATCTGCTAATCATTATCAGATCATTGAAAGTAAATTGGAAAAAAATTAATAAGGCCTTTCCCTAAAGCCCTGAAGCTGGAGCCAAAAGTACTCTGGCCAATTTAATTAACTGCTTTGTATATTGGTTCTACTGCTTCAACTTCAGCTGAACCTTTTGCAAGCCCTTTGCCAGGTGGCTAATGGCAGAAAAAAAGGGCCAGATATAGTATATCAAGGGCCCCTTGCAATATAACAAAATAAATCTAGTTGAACTCCACTCTAAAATGTGGGAAAATCAAAATGAAACTTCTTTATATGGCTTTCACATGCAAAATAGTTATGTTTAACACTTTTTTTTTTTTCTTCAGAATATGAATAAAATACACATACACACATATAGGAAACTAAACAGTAGGAGAGATGTTAACCCCTTCTGAGAACTCTGGCATTAGAGGTCTAGTCCAAGACACCATAGAGAATGTCCTACAGGTATGCGTTTCATAATAGTAGTAATTCAGTTATCCTCTAATGTCCACTTGTAAATTGGACCAGCACACAACAGGACTTGTAGTGCCTCTTTTCAGATCTGCTTCTAGTCTCCAAAGAGCTTCTTGCTATATCCCATCTAGAGGCAACACTCTCTTGCTACTGAATTAACTTTATTCCAGAAACAGGTAAGGAGGCAAAGGCCACAAAAGCACATATGGCTTTTATCAATGGCCTCCAGCTGTACATAGCTCCCAATATTATCTCATGTCATGTTTGGTGCCTTCCAATGACTCCTCAGCTGAAAAGCACAAAGAAACCTGGGAGAGATGAACAGAACACCAGGCAGATATTCAATATTAGCATTTAATCTGTCCTTTCCCTTTACTCACTGGCAAAAGGAGACACCCTCCCAGTCAGGGTGAAACTACTCATGGAGCTTCTCATTGTTCTTTGAGGAGCTGTGAGTAGGCAGCCTGTGCAAATGAAGCCTATTATTGCAATTTTGCCCATCCACTAACAAAGAAAGGGATTTATTTTCTGGAACTTTTGACAGAACAGCTTACATGAATATAAGAAAATGGAATAACCAATATTATGCTAGGTTACTACAGGCTGGCCAACAATTTCCATTCGTGAGCTTGACCTTAAAACATTCAAAATTATCAGATAATCATCACTATGCTTAAACAATCATTATGTCTAATCAACCATATAGATATCAAAGCAGAACAGGACACGGCTAATTGGCAACAAGGGTAATTGGTACCATGAATGTATCCCTTAGAAAACAGAAATTAAAACGTGGATTGTTCACTACCTGTGACTATCAATAAAACCACAGAAATACTGAAGAGTAACATTTTCTTCCCACTTTTTTGTCTCTGAAAGTACTGCATTGTTCTTATTTAATTTATTCCTTTTATTATCACCATAAATATGCTGTTGAAGCTCTGTTCCCTTTTCATTATTATGTCTCTGATTTGCAGATTACTATATTCTGTACAAGTACTGTTCATGCAAGCTACCAGTCATGGTTCAGGCCCAGCTGGCAGATAAATACCACTTGGCTGCTTGCTCACTCCTCCACCCACTGGGATGGGAAGGAGAACTGGCAGAAGAAAAGGTAAAAGCTAGTGGTTTGAGATATGAACAGTTTAATAGGACAACACAAGGAGAGAAGAAACAACAATAATACTAATAGAAGAATATGTAAAGCGAGTGATGAACAAGGCAACTGCTCACCACCCAGAACCTGATTCCCAGCCCATTCCAGAGCCGTGATCCTTCCTCCATCCCTGACCAGCTCCCCTAATTATATACTGAGCATGACATCACATGGTATCAAAGAACCCCATGGCTAGTCTGGGGCAGCTATCATGGCTGCGCCCCCTCCCAGCTTCTTGTGAAAATTATCTCTGTCGTAGCCAAACCCAGGACACTATGTTTGTTTATTATTATATTTTCCTTCTTTCCTAAGTGACCTCCTAAATTCCCTATCTGGTGTCTGTGTGTGTTTGCATGCAAATACATATTGCAGTATAAATACATTCTGTGAGAGAGAAAAAAAAGTATATGAGAAATCTGCTCTTCCAGTTCTGTGCTGATGTGTTTTCTAGGCATCAGTGCCCAGAAATAAGCACATTTCTAGAACTAGAAATTTCCTAAATTTATTTCAAGAAATGGAACATTATTAGCAGACTGCTTTCTAAAATCAGTGGCAGCTTGATCAGCAATAACAAATATTAATAGCAAATATACACAGATTGTTAAGGTTCAGAATCAAAAGTCCAAGGCCTTAAATTAATTCTTAGTAAGGGCTTGTCAAGTGAATCCAGCATGATGCCTTAATTTTCCAGAGGCAGACTGATCTCCAACTCCAACTCCTCAAGCTCAGGTGCTAGCTGCTCATGTCTTAACCTCAGATCCCCCTATAAGGGGCTGTTCTCAGAGAGTCCTTCCTGATATTTCCAGTTCAAAACCTTTTTCCAATGTTCACTCTTTAAGAGCTAAATAGATATGCCTAGCCACTGGGAAGACTTGATGTCTTCATGCTTTAGCTGCTAAAAATACATGCCTGCTACAACTGCCAACTTTGGAGTGCTGGTAGAGCATGGGGTATGCAGTAAAGGGAGCAGTCCAAAACCAGGCTCCAGCTCCTGCAGCAACCAGGACTGCAGCATATTCCACTCCCTGCCCTGCCACTCTCCCAGTTATCCAGTCTATTTTCAAGATGTCTTAGATAGGAGTTTATTCCAAAGGCAAAGACAGTTTTGAATGCATATCTTATTTCATATTTGGTTTGTGGCAGCTTCTCATCACCACTTTTCCACCATGCTTTTCTAAATTGACACCCTTTGTTACCCTTTTTTTCTTCTTTAGAGATACACAACTAACTACACAGCCTTAAATTTTGCTTTTTACCCAGAAGGTCAACGGGCAAAAATAAAGAGGTGGAAGATGGCTGGAAGAAGTCCACATCATGTTGAAACAGTGTACAAGAAACACAAGGAGATCAGAGCCCACCTACTCAATAGTGCGTCATGCACTGTGCTTTCTGTCTTTAGAGGGCTTCTAACAGCCTACAGCGAAGCACCTCAAGCAGGAAAAGATCACTTTGATATAAACAGCTGAAGAGGGCCTTATTCCTTCAGCATGTCCCACCAAGAGTTTGACCTGGCTGTTTGCATGATTAAGTGATGGCTCTTGGGATCATAAGATTCCTGAATATGTGCTGCAGCACACTGAGTTGGGATGTGCATTTTATTGAACTGTGATAGCCAGTTGTGCTGCTGCTTCTGATAAGCACCAATGCTTCTGAAATGAAACTCAGAGCATGAGGTAGGAGGTAAGACAGATGACAAAAACCCCCACAGTAGTGACCATGTCCTTGGATGAGCCTGTGAATGCAATGTGGGACAGGTGCCCATGCCCCATCTACCTCACTGGCAGAGAGCTTCACTGAAGGACCAAGCAGGTATAGCTGTAGTAGGGTGCAGGCTTTTCCTACACACTTCTTGTGGGAAGGGGAAGGGAAAGCTATGCTTTGGAATCCTGTCATCAACTCTTAGGTACACAAGAATATAAAAAAAATCAAACCAAACAATTTTACTTCGATTATATTATGGTCTTTCTTTGACCAGACAGATACTGGAGAATTAGTCTCTCAAAAAGTTCTGTGACTAAAAGACAAGTATAAAAAAATAATGATTTTCTGGTTTTCTATGATTTGACAGCTGGGACGAGAGAGGTTAGGAACAAGTCCCTCACATTATCTCTGCATTATTTCACACATTTAGGACTTCTTTCTTAACCAATACTCTAAACAGAGATCCCTGCCCATACTCTCAGGAGAAATCCCATTGACACAGTGCTCTGCTTCTACATTGGCAAGCAAAGTACAATTAGAGCTGACACAGTGTGCTCGTGGCTCAGACTTTCTCACCTAGTCATCCTTCTTCCTGATGTGTAGTTCAAATTCTGATCACCTTGATGAGCAAAAGATCACAGAATCATGGAATGGCCCAGGGATATAGGATTTAGAGTTCATATAAATAATTAATTAATTGTGACTTTTGTGAGACAAAATAAATACTTAGCATAATTTTCTCTAGTACCAAACGCAGCATAAAAATCCATATCAAAAGGGAATTGCCCTTATCATTTACTCAGATCCCTTTCAACTTCTAGTTTTCTTATTAGGTTTTTGGGGTTTTCTTGGGTTTTTTTTGGTTTTTTTTGGGGGGGAAATATACTCTTTCATGTAGCTACTTAGATCTTGCAAAGATGATGCGGAAGACTTTACTTCCTAAATGCTTATTTCTTTACAAAAGAAAAATCTTTTATAATTTACACATAGAAGTTCCATAAGAGACATTTTCTTATTATTTAGAAACTTCAAAGGATGACAGAGTTGCACTTCCCCTTCCCCCCCCCTTTTTTTTTTTTTTTTCCCTAATACTTATTAATGTGTGGGATAAGAGTGCTGCAAAAAGAGTGCTGCTGTTTATTCTTCCAGAGCGGCACAAGCTGCTTTTCTCATTCTTATTGTGAACTGCTTTGAACATCATTTCCATTGAGCATGCCAACTTTTCATATTCTGTGAGTGAAGGCCTCCTAATTTCATAGCCAGATAGAATCACTATGCACATTCAATTTCTATTTTATACCTTAAGGATTACAGTGATGAAATCTGACTTGGTTACCTTACGGCTAAAAAGACTGAAGTTTTGATCAATGATCATTGTCAGCTTTAGCACACATTTTCTTTAATCCTGCTTAGTGTGCCGGAGACATTAAGATTGTTTTTGCTGTAGTTAATTTTGGGTTTTGGATGGGGAACAATCCTTAATTTAATCATAAAGTTTGTTCATGTCAATCAGATTCTTCGATCTATTAAAGTTTCATTAAATATGTTGTGTGTTCAGCCATGCTTTGAGACTCTGATGACACTGACTAACATTCACAGAGCAATTATTTATGACTATTTTCTGTCAAGGTCCGGAGACAAAACACCTTTGAATATATGAAATACAAGGCTTTTATTTTAAACAAAAAGAAGCTAGATGACAATACTGCAGGAAGTAACAAGATGAGGAAATCAGTGTAGTGGAAAATGGACAAATCATCTCTAATTGATCCTGCATTCCCCATTTCTCCATTTCCCTACTGCATTCCCCATACTCCCAAGCACATGAGAAGATATACAAGGAGAAATCTAAAATGTGATCAGTACTGTTTTTTAATGAAGCAGAAGGTACCCAGAATATCATATTTGGAGCTTACTCTGTGCTAACACTTTTTTCAACAGATCTGTTCCACTATCACCCTGACCTACTGATCACCTCAGTATATTGTAAATCACTGCTTTTACCAACTTCTGACAAACCACTAAGTGTAATGCAAAGTAGACCTTATTGAGGATTTGAGTAAGATTACCAAATTAACTCCTGCAATAGAGTTTTTATTTAACTTATAATGTGAGACCAGGTCACACCACTGAGATACAATTTCATCAGTCTTAACACCCATATTCAGCAGGTTGTGAGATTTACTTTTTTATCAAGAATCCTGATATGGTGCTGATTACTTTTTAGTATTTCTTAACTTACTGAGGTTTTAGCTGTATTTACAAGGACTACACTGTTAGTCCCTTCAGAATAACCTTGTCCCTTTAAGGGGACAACATCCTTTTATTGGTTTACCAACTACACTACATAATAAGCTCTAGGTGGAATTTACTTTTATTAAAGGAGTCATGGTTAGAGTTGAACATATCAGCTTTAGTTTAAAAAAAAAGCAAGTATAAAATGGATATGTTTTTCAATGATCTGTGAGTCTAGCATGAAAGAGTCACAATTCTTCTAAAAGAGACATACTAAATCAGGATGCTAAGGTAGCCTGGGACACGACTCTTGGTTCAGTGATAGCCATCTTACCTCCAATGATTTCTACCACTTCACACCCCCTAAAAAAAACGTTCAGCTCTTGTGTTTTCATCAAGTTGCTTATCACACATGTTGATTACTTCCACATATTATCATTTAAATATGACCTTACTAAAACAACACCATCCCAGAAACTACGGTACAAATGTGCATGCTATTCGCTAGTTTTTAATATGACTGACGATGCTGATTTTATATAAATAATGTTACTTAAGTGGGTATCAATTTGTAAACCATTGTGATATTTGGATGCCTACAACCCTACTGGTACTTTAAAGTTCCTTAGAGGATTAAACACGGGAAGAACTTTAATTTTCAAAACCCCGGTATGTTTCCTCACATCTTTGAAAATCTGTCCTGTTTACTTTTATTTTCACATAATTATTTATGATACTTTTTTCCTTTTTTTTTTTTTTTCTTTTTTTTTTTTTTTAATTGCAGCTGTATTTAGAAGTACTTGGACAACAGTGATATAGAAATTGAATAAATAACAAACTTGGAGCCAAATATTCACATTATTGTCTGAGATTTACAGAATCTGAAACCTCTTTCAAACCTTTGAAATCATGTATGTAGCTCCTTAAAATCCATCCTTAAGCTACACAAGCATGCACAAGTAACTATTATTATTTTTATGCTGTAATTTGTCTGCTTGCTAATCTAGAAACAGTAAAACTCATTTAAATCCTTACCTGATTAATGATCCTGTTTAAAGATCAGTAGAAGCTTCAGTATTCTACAGTTGAAAAAGCTTCACTATCAAAAAAACCCCAACCCAACCCTATATTCTCCATTCTTTGGTCCTCTAGTTTCTGGGAACCCAATCTTTTTGCCTTATTTCATCCTAAGAACAGGTGTGAGGGATATGAGACAGTTACATTTCTATTCTTCCTTAAATAGAGTAGCATATGCTTTATTATTAAAATTAAGTTGTACACTACATCAAAATCTCTTCAGTTTTAAGTATGACATGACCAAGAAAGGTTTAGGACATTATGCAGTTTAAGATAGCTTTCACACAGAGGAAAATTCTGAAATGTTATCACTGCCAGGAAGCACTTTCTTCATTTTGTATTATGCATAGCTTTCTTCTGTTATTTTACTTACAATCACATCATTTAAACATGCTCCCACACAAGCTTTTTCTCATCCTTAACCTGCAGCCATGGTGACACTATTGCACTGCCATTACAAAGGGGACAAATAAGTTTGATCTCAGTGAAGCAGAAGTTTTGACAAGAATGTTAAACAATACACAAATTCTCTGGTCCATAAATTGTTTCCAAGACACAGAGAATAAAAAATGCATGCTGAAAAAAAATATCTTGTAGCCAATTATGTGATTAAACTGAAATAACATTAAAAACACTCTTCAACATTAATGGGGGTAAGAAGTCAATGCTACAGCAAGGAGTCTTGAAACTATTTAACTGCATGTTCAGGCAAATAGATTCTAATAGTCTTTTGAACTGTTAGTTGCAATAAAAGTAATCTCGTAACAGCAAAATGAGTTTATTACCTGTGGGATGATTTATATGTGTTATGTATGCATGAACAAGTGTGTATTTATTGACTCATGTCTGTGTCCTCTCAGTTCTGAGGTACTAGTTTGCAATATTGATTAACTAATTTTCTCTTAGCTTAAGTACTTTGTGAGACTATCTCACAAAGCAAGGACCTTCCAAGTGCCAGCAAGAACCAACGCATAACGTATTTTTCCCAGGACTATACTTCATGTGAATTCACAGATGTCTGTTTTACAGGATATGGCAGCTTGTTTGGTAAATATGATAATCCATAGGTGTGAATGGCAGTAGTGCTGGAACTTCTGCACCTTTTATCTATTGCTGTACAGATGAACTTCAAGCTGTTAGTTCTGATCTATAGTCTTCTAAATGGGCAAGGCCTGTATACTTGAGATATATCTTAGCAAAGGCACCAAAAGGTTTTTGAACCACAGCAGCAAATAAGAGGGGAACCCCACATGTGGACCCAGCTCCTGCCCCTATTGACATTGAGGGGAGGACCCAGACACCCTTACACATACATGCATAAGAATACGCATACACATTTGTGACCATATGCTAACTGTAAGTGAATATATTTATGTGTCTATACATACACAGATAGAGAAGTCATACAGAAGTAGACTGGCAAAATAGAAGGAAGGCTAACTATAAGAAGTGGAAGTGGCCGACAGAGAAGCAAAGGTACTAATGAGATGAATTTTTGTGGAAAATGACAGCAAGATAGAAAAAAAAATGGAAGAATGAAAGTCCAGGAAGGAAAGGAAAATAGTGCCAAAAGAAGAGTGGGCTGCATATATTTTTTCAAAGTCCCTTTTCAGTTTTTTTTTTCCTAAAAATACTTTGGGATCACAACAGCATACTTCATCCCTGAGATGTTCTGTCCCTGAACATAACACTAAAATTCATTAAAACAAATACTTCCTTAGAGTACTGATTGCCTACAGCCATAGGTTAATGAGCATCTTTCTAACTGGTGAGTCCTGCATGTAAATGAGGAATGTGGGTCTCAAAAGGTTACAATTCTGGTCCAGCTGAATATTGAGCATGTTACCAGTACTTTGTGGGATACTGTAATACACACAAAAATATTTTCCTTTTCTAAGAGAAAAATTGTAATTACGAAATACCTTTTTGCTTATAAACCAGCAAAGATTATGACCACAAAATTAATCCTCTTTAAGGAAACAGTATTAGCCAGATGAATTGCTGTGGGTTGAAGCTCCATCTTTAACACAGGCATACAATTTTCACTTCCAGCAGCAGCTGCTAGAATCCACTTCTGTTTCCTAGCAACATAATTTTAACCTACTTTCATAGTGCATTTCTTACAATGAACAAAAAGTCTTTTTAGCTGCAAATCTTTAGATCTTTAGATCTTCTATCAATATAAGGATAGGCATGTAATAGGAAATCAAGTATCTTTCTGGAGAAATTATTGAAAATTCATTATTTTTCCTAAAATTAAGTGCAATGAATGTAAAATTGACAGGGAAGCATGTCTGAAGAAATGCAGATTTTCAACGCCTAGTGTCCTTATAATCTGGATTTACTATAACATCTTGGGGGGGGGGGAAAAAAAATTGTTCCTAATAGAAAAATATATTGTTTTATGGGGAAATCTATTGGAGAGTTTGAGAAAAGGAGCTAATGAAAACATGACTTCTAAAAATAGAGAACACTGCTATTTTGACTGGATGAGGATCCTTGGAGTGCAATATACTGGTTATTAGAGAATACAATACTCAGGCACATTTTAAAGTCTTATGAAGAACAACTGAATAAAGATCTCTCTTTAAAAATTCATAAGAAATGATACATGTAAAGGGAAAAACTGTACTCCCCATTTCCACTACCATACTCATAATGATTATTTAGACATCATCTTGGTAAAATTAAAATAATTTTTTTTTTTTTCTTCAGAAGCCGAGTGCTTCTGCCCTATAGCTAATCAAGCAAGAATTACAAAACAATAGAAGTATGATGCTATTTTCATATTCAAGGTTTTTCATTTTCACTTTTCATCAAACACACTAAATGGGCCAATATCATAACCAAACCATATCCCACAGCACAACAGGAGCATCACAGAATTCTTTCGATAGTAGTCTGCAATGGGAAAACAACTGCACCTTCCTTCTGACAGTTTGTAAACAAACCTTGCACACCCCATGTAATTTAGAGAAATTAATCTGTGCAATGGTATTATGTTTCTTTTCCAGCAGGCATTCCCATAACCTGTCAACAAGACATACACTTTAAATGCAAAATATCTCAGTATGTTTAATCAATGTGGGATTCAAAGGAAAGATTACATCACTTTAAACATATATCTATGAACATCTTCTCAAGCTAATACTTGGATACCAAAGAAGGCATAGGGAAGACTAGAGACATTAACCAGATGAGTGACGTGTCCAAACTGACACACTGATACATATAGTGACATACTGACATGTCCAAATTCTAAAACATTTTTTTCTATTTCTAAGCATAAAAAAAAAATAAAATCTATGTATAGATTAATAAATACACATGATCTTAGTCCTGTTCTTATTTATCAGTTCTTAGACTATTGATTTATTAGTAAAAATATAAAGTTCCATTAATTTGGAAGACACTGCTCAAAACTGATGTGTTATTTGCTATTAAAACTATTTTTTGCTGTTTGTTCTCATTATTTAAACAACAAAAAGAGAAATAGCACCATGTGATATGTGACATATACAGCGAGTAAAGTGTACAGCTCATCAGCAGCGCAGAAACTGATGTTTTTCAAAAACTATTGATTGAAACCTTTGTAAAGTTCTAACACTGCTCTGATACATTGGTAATTTAATTGAAATTAAAGATAAGCAATCAGCTCTAATATTTATACAAAACTCTCGATTTATGTAAAATTTCTTTAAATTGGGAAAATTCTGGTGTAATTACACAGATTACTTGAGTAACTCTTCTAAAGATTTCTGTAAGTTTACCATCACAATGGTGCACCTGTATTGAATAAGAAGTTAGTGCATGTTGCAAATTATCTATTATTACTGAGAAATGGAACTATAAGCTATAGATGTATAATTCCTACTGAAGTAGTATCCCAGAAGCCAACACTGCTATTTCAGCACAGATACTTTCAGAAATACCCCTGATTTTAAGTAATGGTATTTCATCAGAGGTTTAAAGAATATGAAGTTGCTGCAGAGGAAGGAACTCTGGAATATGCAATTCAGTGAAGGTCCTTTAGGAAAAGATATACCATAACTATGGTCATTTTATTAATATTAAGTTATTAATTCATTCTGACTCATTCTATAAATACATATCCCACAAGAAATCATTAAACATCAGTGTAACTGCACACATAAGCAAAGGAGTATGAAGTTGGAGAAGTGTACAAATACAGAGTATGAGTAGCTCTCAGACTTTATTAGGTTACTCAGTTGTATTTTGAAAATCATCACAAATGCACAGGGAGAAATGTGAGAAGCCATCACCTTTTCATTATTGAATTTTATGTTAGGAAACACAGAAAGACAGAAGAAGAAGGAAAAAAAAAAAAAAAAAGAAAGAAAGGCAAACAACAAGGAGCCAGACAGGAATATGAAAATAAGAGAAACTTCTAATGCCTAAATTGCCTTCCAAGGCCAACACCTGGAGATTAAAAGAAACAGTTTTTAATACATGCCAAGTCTTGTCACAGAATCCAACATCTTTTATCCTTAATGTTGTCTACAGAAAAAAAAATGAAAATATCTGAAAGTAGCATTAAGAATGAAACCACAACACTGTTTTCACAGTTGTGTTATTGAGCACCTGAGCAAACATGAAAAGAGGCTGACTTTCAAAAACTTCTTAGAGACAGAAAGGCATGGGAAAAAGTCCTGCTCAGAAGAGATCTGAGGGAGTTGATTTTTCCTTATACAATATTAAACTCAAGAACATTTATGGTTCTCTTGTTCTAGAAAAGGGGGATGTGGTTTACAAAGGAAGGGAAACAATGGGCAGTCTCCAAAACCTCACTATTCAGAGACTTATGCATGAGTTAAAAATCTACCGAGGAAATTCTTAAGAACTGTCAAATTATTGTTTGAAATCAAACATTTGACATCAGAAAGTCAATCAATCACACATAGATTTTTTTTTTTCCTACCATAATTATGACATCTTTTCATTACAGCATAACATTCATCTTAGGTCCAGTGATTTCCATGCAATACAACAAACTGGAAATCAACTTTGAGGATATGCAGGTTAACTTGGAGCACTAGGAGTCCTGTAAATACCTTCTGATTAAGTCCACAAATTACAAATGTCAAGTCCAATATGAGGGAATAAGCTGTTGAGACAAGGGGTTGATTCATAAAGAAGTCCTATCATACCATTTTGTGCACTAGATTATTAGCACACTATTAATGCTAAGCAAGACAGATAGATACACATATAGCATCTCTACAGTGCTACAAACCCCTTGTTATTTAATATTAATAGCTGAATGTTTGAATGGTTTTGTCCAAAGCTTCCTATTTGACTATATTCCTTGTTGGTAGATTTTAATTAATAATTCCAGACACTTCAAAGTAGTATGTAGAGATCATAAGATTTTGCTAATATGCTCCTTTCTCTTGTATTCAACATCTACATAACTAATTTGGCCTTAACATATTTATTCTTAAGTTACTGCAGTAAAAATTAGAAAACTGTCTGTCCTGGTTTTCGTGAGAACAGAACTAATTCTGATCAGTGATTTTACTTTTCAGCTCAGTTCTTCTAACTCACTGCACTGTCTGAAGTCAGCAGCCTGTTTTCCCAGGCAGTGGCTGCTGCTGGCAGTGATAACACCCCATGGTTAGAGTTAGTGCCAAGGGTTGCTGTGCAGACTGAGGCCACTGCTGGATCTTGTGTACCATGTTGGGGGTTGCAGAAAATAAAAGGCAGCACCTGCAGGGAGGAGTGGACAGGGCAGGTGACCCCAAACTGGCCAGTGGGGGATCCCATCCCAGATACAACATATTCAGTATAAAGCTGATGGTCACAAGGGTCTCGGTCTCTTGCCTGCTTTGCCAGCTTTGCTCGGCTTGGCTCAGCTCCTCATTCAATTTCTTCCTCAGAGCATCTGTCCATTCTGCCTTTGATCCTGATATGTGTGTTCCTGAATCCAGTACCAGAATCCAGCTCCCGAACACAGTTCCCATCTGCTGCTGGGCCCACTCTGGGACTCTCCCAGTGCCCACTCCACAGCATCAGTGGTGATGGTGATGTAATTACCATCAGGGGGTTGGGTTTGATACTGGTTTTGTATATACTTGTATATATTTGTATATATTCCATTTATTATTATTTTCATTTCCATTCAAGCTGTTCTAGTTTCCTTTTCTAATTGTTGAGTCTCTCTCCCTTATTCCCTTTCTCTTCCCCTTTGGGAAGGGAGGGGCATTAACAGAGAGCATCTGTTATAGGTCTAAGGGGCTGCCCTGACCCTAAACTGTGACACTGTCACATCCTATATCTTTCCTGAAGCTTGGAATAATGTCTCTATTTTATTCTCACATCCAGTAACGGTTCATTCTCATGTGAAGTATCTTTCTGGATGTACATACTCCTTAAGTCAGTGGGCCCACTGGCATATGAATAAAAATGATAGTTTTATTTTGTATATGACTATCATATGATGTCACACTTATTTCATGTTTCTAGGAAAAAAGAAAATTCACTGAGCAAAAGAGAGAGATGCTGGAACTGCAGGAGTAACAACCTTATAGTTGGATTTAACAAGATAATTTTTCGTACTCTTGCTATGGTAACACTTGAAATATTCCATTGCTGCGAAATCATTCACAGGAGAAATGAGATTGCACAAATACAATATAAGGAAAATACATGCGTGCACACCCCTACAACTGAAAAATAAATGCAGCCTTAACAAAGACTCTTTGGACTTTAATTAAATGAAGCACTCTAAGATATATTCTCATAAACACATACAATTTCAAACATGCTAGGAAGAATTTCACTGTCATTTAGCATTATGCTTAAAGTAGGCATTCAGAAAAAGCATATAAAATGTGTTTATAAGTGTAGATTCTATTGATAAAAAATACCTAGCTATTTTTTCCGATTACTAGGACTTGCAACAATGTGACTTGGTTTAATTGGAAAACAATTAGAGCCTGCTGTGATTCCCAGATGGCAGAGTAGACACTGTGGGCTGTTGATCCATCATCAGGTGGATTGCTGTGGCCATGCTGCTGTCAAGGTATGACAGAGGATAAAAACTTATGCTTACACTACTATTACACATCCCTGCTGGTTTGACTAAAGATGTAATTAAAGTTCCCCACTGCAGCGTAGACCTTCAAAAGCAAAATTAGTTTCCATTTTGTCTAGAAATCAGGGAAATGATCAGAAGGCAACATACCCTACGTCTTTCAAATTTATCTCACTATATGGCCTAGAAAGGAACTATAAATCTATATCTAAATTATAAATCTACCTTATTCACTCAATAGATATATTTTGTCCTTAATACACCTTATACATAACAGTCTCCTTGTTAAAGTATAACTCTGTGATACATTGCACAAATACCTCTCAATAGACTACACCTATCATGTTTGCTGTTGAGACATGGATTATTTTAATCTCAATTCTGTCAACAGTCTCTGCATAATATTCTCCTGGTTTTCACAGATGTGTTTTGTTCATCTTCTTACTTCCAGGCAACAATTTTGCATATGAATATTTACTTGATATGGCAGATTTGGACCAAATGTTGGCCCTTCCATAAAGCAGATCTGAAGAAAGTGGTGTGGGTTCCTTGTAGGCTGTGATTTAAGGGAGCATACAAAACACACGACAAACCATATTCAGAGCATTCAGCGGTAAAAAAAATGACTCATGGGCATTACAGGACACCAGATAAGGCTTCTGATAAGAGTCCTTTGGGGAAACTATTTCAGTGTTGGTGTCCAGGACAACCTCAAAACCGAACAAAATTTTGCATATATGTTTAATTCATGTAAATCGGATAGGAAGCTAGCTCTAACCACAGATAAAATGAGACTGGGATGTAGCTTTCCATCTGTAACGCTTCTGTGGGAAACACAGTCTATGTTTCCCTTCCCAGCACCATTCAGATTATGTAACACCAGTGCAGCTCCAGCTTGCCAAATACATGTTTTTTCAGAAGACTCTCTTCCCTTAAGCTATAAACCCTTATATTCACACTAATGACCCAGGGCTCGAAGGAAGTGTACTACACCACTGAGATACTCGTGCTAACATCTTCTCAACATGGCTTTCTCCAGGGCTGCTCCCTGCAGCAAAAGCAGCCAAAAAGTGCTGCAACAGCAGAGCCAAAGTCTGGTCTGGCTGTAATTCCACCTGTACTTCAACCTTGTGCACTGGAAGAGAGACAGCTGGAGGAGAAAATGTCCTGTGTCCAACTGAGCTCTTACAGCTAACTAGAACATTACTCTAACTATTCTCCAAAGGTGTTAACTGAATTTTCATACTGATAGTGTTTTGTGATACATTGTGCAACTAGTTCTGAAATTCTACTCCTGAATTCAATGTATGTAGAAAAAAAAATCTTACCAAAATTCTCCTATAATAAGGTTAGAGGTCCTCCATACTGAGTTAAATCACCTGTAATCAGCACCTCTCAATTACTTGCATTCTTAACCAGATCTGAAAAGAGCTCCTATAAAGCACAGTATGTTTCCATCCTTCCCTTCCTGTCCTCTACTGAGTAGAAAGTTACAGTCCTTAATCTCTTTTTCACAGGTTTTCCATTCAGAGTGCAGCCCAGCAGCTGAGACAGAAGCCAATTACAACAGTTGAGGGTTTTCTCATTTCCAGTTTCATTTCCAGCACTGGCTATTATTTTGAAATTGCCATTTCCCAGCTTGCTGTTTAATCACAGTCCTCCGTCACTGATGCTTTCCACAATGATTTCTTTTGTTGTGATTCATGATGTAACATGCTTTTGTCTTTCTTGCACTGTGTGCTCGCAGTTCATTACTAGTGAATGTGCTTTGAAAAATGTACTTTCTATCTTACACTTCCTACCGACCTGCTGCTTCCTAAAACGGCCATCAGAGCTGCTGGCAGCACTGAATTCAGCAGCCATGACAGACTGACTGACAGGAGCACTATTTCTTTCTTTCTCTGAAACACAGCTCAGGAGGAAAATTGTTTTGGTAAGATAGCTCTATATCCTTCAAGGACCATAATCTAATTCAGAAGAGAAAAAAAGCTGTATGCTAATCAGGAATATACTGCTCACAAAACCTCAGAAAAGTAAAAACCTCTTTGTTATGATATTCTGAATTTTCTTGGCAGCAAGCTAGGTCTCAATGACAGACAGATTTCTGGATTTGAAATATAAATGATGCAGGAAGCACCACCACTCACAACTTGCTGCATGCTTTCCACCATAAGATTTTATTTGCTTTGACTGCCAAGCCTTAACCATGTGAGTTGATCTTGTTCCTGCTAGACAGTGGTCCCTGGTTGTTTTACTTTCCCTATTGATTTTTCCCCAAATCAATGTCATCTTTAATAGGATAAACATTTGGGGGAGTAAGGGTAAGGAGAAATGTTTTCTTTGTATCAAAAACTGTATAGAAATATTTGGGTGGAGAGAGTGTAGATTTTTTTCCTTAAAATTTTGGAATCACAGGAGCAGGAACTTGACTTAACCAGAAGCTGCCCTTCATTTTTACCTTGTGACTTATCCACTCTATGAAAATTCACTCAACTTTCTCTAAATTGCTAAGCCCCTGAAAACTGTCAGTTCATAGTGTAGAGATCTGTGTGTGTCCTGTTACTCAGAAGTCCCAAGATATCATCCCACCGGAGTCCCTGAAACTTGGAATAACAAATTTTCTGCAATTGCAGGCCAGAGGTGGCAGTCAAAGCCCAGAGCCAGAAACTAAAATCAAGAATATAACAGAGGGGTTTTTTATTCTATCAATGTTATCCAAGAAGAAAACTTAGGAACCTGAATGAAAACTGGACTAGAGCTGGATATGACTGGCATGAGACATGTGACACAATACTACTCGTGTAAGTTTTCAGAGTTTTAATCCCTAGATACACACTGCACCTAAAAAAACAAACCAAACCAACCAACCACCACCAAAAACCCCAAACAACAACAAGCCACAAACAAAACAAACAAAAAACAAAACCCCACAAACCAACAACAAAAAACCTTAAGAGAATCAAGATAATACATACAATCATTCTAATACTTTAAGCACCCATATCAATCAGTAAAAAGAAGAATTTTTTAGTTGATCTGCTTTGAAGTTGAGTTTTTCCTTTGTGCCAGCTAACAATGTGACTTTTCTGTTCCTAGCTGCCTTCTGTCAACTTTGAGTCACTGCTCAAACCATCCCTTCCTCCTACATGCTTTTTACTATTTTATAAGAAAATGGGGCACAAATACCAGCACATCTGCCTCCTTAATTTATAAGAGCTCTTTTAGGACCTGCTTACACAGTATCTTTCAGCTTGTTACTATACGGGTTCTTGTTTCTCTATGGAAATTGCACAAACTACTTGCTTTCACGTCAAAAGCCATCTGTGGCCCCACCATCCTACTTATCATCTTTCATTCACTGCTGATTGGTGACTCCCGTTTTCAAACAGCTCATAATGCTAACCTCCAGCATGCTCTTGGTAAATCTTGGAACAAGTTTACCCTATCCTGCTTCTTATTCTTGGAAGCAGCAGGTATCTACTATTCTATTTCAAGGGCTTTTTTTAAACACTCCATTTGCCATGCCTACAGTGAACTTGGTTAATTGTAGGAAAGTCAGTGTCCTGAAATTGTTGTTTACCAAGTGGACTATTACTCTACTTCCTCACACTCCTGCTACTCAATTATACTTCAATCACAAGCTTTTTGATGACTGAACTTTTGACCTGTATTTGATTACATAATAACATGCAACCTAAAAATAGGTATGACATAGTATAAAAAAAAGAAGGAATTCTTCTTAGGACCTCTTTGTTATTTATTATATTTTACTTTGTGTTATAGTGTCATGAGTCAGAATCTTGTAGATAACAAAGGGAAGGTCTGAAGAGTCAAGTAAATGAAAACCATCCTACAAAACTGAATTTTTATTCCTCACTTTGCCACAAAGTTTTAATGTGTTTCTGGGCCAGTCACCTGAGATGTGACCACTGATTTTACGCTTTACCTTTTTTACATCTCTGACCTGAAAATTTAATGACCTCATTTACACAAGTCCATCCTAAGACCAAGTGAGGCAAAGGTATTTTGGAAAAGTCTTCATTCTGTGTCATAAGGTTGTATCATAGCCAGAACTGAGGGAAAATTGCTCCATTTTCTTAACTGTTGGCATTTGATCTTGTTAAGCAAAACCAAAGTCAAAATAGCAAATAGTCTTGCAAAAGGGGGAATAGTTTCTACATGTTCTTTTGGGGGGAAAAAAAAAAAAAACAACAAAAC
>JANHGN010000199.1:0-65036 GCA_024605025.1 Megaceryle maxima
GCCCCGCCCCGGGGCGGGCCCCCCCCGGCCCCCCCGCCCCGCCCGGGGGGGGGGGCCGCGCCCGGTGCCTGTGTCGTGTGTGTCCCCCCCCCCCCCCCCCCCCCCCCCCAGCCCCTTCCCCGGAGGGCGGCCGGCAGCCGGGGCCGCCCCTTCTTCTTGGGGAAAGGGAAAGCGAAAGCGCAAGGC
This sequence comes from Megaceryle maxima, assembly GCA_024605025.1. Lineage (NCBI taxonomy): Eukaryota > Metazoa > Chordata > Aves > Coraciiformes > Cerylidae > Megaceryle > Megaceryle maxima. The sequence goes on from JANHGN010000199.1 coordinate 187, forward strand.
GATGTCACTGCCGAGCGGGGCCGGGGGCGGCGGGCGCTCGGTCGGTGCCGCGGTACCCCCTGGAGCGCCTCCCCCCCTCCAGAGCATCTTCCCCGGACCATCCATCCCTCCCCGGACCATCCCTCCCCGGAGCATCCCCCCCGCCGGAGCATCCTCGGCAGCGGGAGGTAAGCGGCGCCGGTCCCCGGGCATCCCCCGAGGGCTCAGGGGAACGGGGGGGAGACGGACGGACACACACACTCAGGATGCTCCAGGAAGGGGCTGCGTGATCCTGGGCAGCGGGGCCGGCGGGAGGCAGCGCGTATGGATCTATAGGTACCTGCCCGCAAGCGGGGTGGGTGCCGGGGTGGGGCGGATTTTGCTGTCGGGGTTGGAGGGAAGCTGCTGGCTCTGGTTCCCTTCTGGGCTCCTCGGTGCTCTCTCCTCTGCCCTGGGCAGGTGCGAGCTTGGGTGAAATAAGCGACCCTTTGGCAGATAAATCAGGGATAAAATCTCCTCGTGTCCCCCACCCCACTGCCTCCGTCCGGCTGCTGCGGGGGGTCCCTCATGCGCCTTTGCACCCCAAGGGCCTGATTTTCAGGCTGCTGGGAGCTCCTGTTGAAGCTGGCACCTGTGGAAGTCTGACCTTTAAAGTATAATTTGGGGAGTTTTCTTTCCTGTGTGGGTGCTCCCAGGGGCAACAGGTTTCCCTGAGGCTGGTGATGAGCTGAGCACTGCCACCCATCACTGGGGTTGTTCAGTTTATCCAACTGCAAGTTCCTGTTTTTGACTTTCCAGTTACTTAGAACTGTGCCAACTTCAGTTGTTTGAGCTGAAAACATTCCATCCTTGGATGTCTGCCTCAGTTTGGCTTTCGTTTCTGCATTTATTTATTATATTCCAGCCAAGAGGGGGGCAAGGACTGACCTTGGCCATAGCTCTGGTGACCTTTTCCTGGGAGCAGCGCTGCCCGCCCAGCCTCCCTCACTGCTCCCAGCAAGGAATTTCCATTTGGCAAGGGAGAACAGATTTTGGAAAGATCCATTGCTCAAATAGAAGCCGATTTGCACAAATTATAATAAACAATAAGCTTAATTTCCTTCTGTTCTGTGTCAGGTCGGGTAGTAACTGTAGCTCTGATAGACACTGCTGCTGGTGGTGCCACAGCAGGAAGATTAGGTCGATGCATCCGAACAGCACAGGCCACGCTTGGGACTTGCCCATCCCTCCAGCCAGCTGTAGGTTAGCAAGGAGCTGGTAACACCCTTCTGCTCCCCTGCAAAGGGTGGCTGCAGCAAGCAAAAAATGGGGTGAAGATCCCATTCAGCACCCAGCTGAGGAGGCGTTTGGAAAGGCAGGCTGGGTCACGCCGCTGGCCCGGCCGTCACCCTGTGCTCAGGGGCTTGCATTTGCTTGTTTTTAAACAGAGCACACGTGGTGACCCCAGGTATGTGCCTGGCCCCAGGGACCCTGCAGGTGCTGAAACAGCCGGTGCCAGGCCACAGGGTCGGGTATGTGCTTCAGGAAGTGGCTGAGTGAAAGTTGCTCTAACATCGCTGTCCCAGGCCTGGGTGCTGTGAGCAGGAGTTGGGATGGAGGGACCTGTGGCAGCCATGGTCAGGAGCTGGGATGGAGGTAGCTCTGGGAGCAACGACTGTTGGAGGCAGCTGCCTCCCGAGCCCTGCTAGCAGGGTGGTTGGTGGCAACAGTGCAGGAGGAGCAGCTGCTCTTTCAGAAGTGCTGAGTGCTCAGGGCAGCCACAGAGCTGAGAGTGAGTGGAGCTTGGGATGCATAAAGTGCTTGTTGATGTCATCTGGCAATTAGGCAGTGGAGGTCAATCACTAGACTGGCAGCATTGCTGTCATTGCTCTGTCTCAGCCTGGGAAGTGAGACCGCAAGGCCAAGCCCTGGCATCACGCAATGTGTACCTTGGAAGAGCTGGTGAGATGGTTTGCCCTCGGAGTAGGGTTTGGCCAGCACTGGGAGAACACCAGTCTGGGACCATGTGGAGAAGCAGCAAACAAGGAACATGCACCGTCCATCTGCTGCAGCACACAGGGCAGGGACAACAGAGGTGTGTTTAAGTTGCCCGAGTGTCTCGTAACAAGACGTGCTGGGGGATTTCAGTGTTTGGAGTCGGAGTCTGTGAGCCTGGTCCTGTTGTTTCTCCATCGACACATGGCTTCCAGAGCACTCGAGCCCATTATGATTCTGTACCTAAAGATATGAATTCATCACTGGTAAAACTGTCTGAACTGGGTGAATTTGGCCTGCAGGCTCTTGTCCAGCTTATCAGGTCTTGAAAACTGGCACCAGTTCATAGTGCGGGGAGAGGAGTGCTCTGCGCCACATGGGCATCAGGGGGTGGCGGTGGATGTCTGAATCTTCATCTCCAGCTCTGTCCGGGAACATCTTCCTTCCACTTCTCCCCCAGGAGCCAGCCCAGCCTCTCTTCTTACCCTTGCTGTGTTCCCAACAGCAGTTATTGCCAGGGCTCAGGAAAAAGGGCTGGGGGTAGGGGTGGTGCGGGGACATCAGGTGGGAGTCGTGGGTGGTATGAGTCTCAGTTCACACCATATCAACAGCACCAGGTGCCAGAGCCCTCGGGACAGGTGCCCTTCCTTATCTTCTGCTTTCCATTTGCAAACAAGCCCCAGACTAGATTGCTTTCATCACTGACTTGCTGCTCCAGAGCAAATACTGCTCAGCGCTTGCGCTGATACACACATAAAACAAGAGGCTCTATTTCAGCTTTTTGCATCAAGGTGGCGGTTTTATGGGTAATAATCTGACTGATTTACTGAGACAAGCCTTCTGAGCAGAAATCTTTATTTGAAATCCCACACCGACGTGGCCAAGGTGCTCAGATCAAGGTCCATCCCAGCAGGCAGCCGGCGAGGTGGCTGGGCAGGAGATCCAGGCTGGGCTGGAGTGAGGGCTCTGCCCAGGACACCTCCAAAACCAGTCCCCCGCAGCCAGCAGAATCCCTGGGGATCTTTCCTGGCCTCTCCATGCAGCCTGGAGAAGAGCAGGGACTGTGGAGGTGTCCCTATGGCTCACCCACTCTCTGCCTCTGGAACGATGCATCTCCACGGCTGGCTGCAGAAGTGCTGGCTCCCTCAGAGCTGACACTGCCCTGCTCCCTGTCCTGTCCTGCCCTGATCCTGACCCAGCCAGGTCTCAGTGGTCTAGAAAGCTTCAACAAGGACCTTTACACCTGATGCCAAACCTGTTATCCTCTGCAGCATGTCCCCTCCTGGTGCTGCTCTTTGCCTCCTCACCTCAACTGCTTTGACTTCCACTTTCGGCTCCAGCCGAGCGTGTTACGCTCCACTGGCTGAGTCATTGCTGACTATAAACACAGCCTGAAGTACCCGCTTTGGACCAAGACATCTGTGCTGAGTCAGGTATGTCCTGAACTGCCTGACCAGACAGTGTGTGGCCGTGGCTTTGATTCTGGATGCATGGGGCATCCCTCTGGAGATGCTCTGGTGCCACCCCCCTGCTCCAGCCAGCAGGGTCACCCAGCAGCACAGGGTCCATCCAGCAGCGCAGGGTCCAGGTGGGGTTGGGAATCTCTCCAGAGGAGACTCCACAACCTCTCTGGGCAGCCTGGCACAGGCTCCCACACCCTCACACCAAAGAACTTGCTCCTTCTGCTCAGATGGAACCTCCTGGGTTCCAGTTTGTGCCCATTGCCCCTTGTCCTGTCACTGGGCACCACTTTCCTGCAAAGGGATGTGTGAGGAGGGATGGCTGTGGGATAACACACTCTCTGCTCAGGCTTTTGGCCACTCCTTGGCACCTTCTGCAAGAACCACAGCTTATCTGGGCAGTTCCCAGTTGGGGTAATGACAAGATGGGGGGTCAGGGACCTTGCCTCTCCCCAGCACCTTTCCCAGTGCTCCCACTGTAGGTAAATGTGTTTCTTTGGATCAATTATCTCCTGGTCTGCAGCTTGGTAGGGAAGCCCATGGGAGGGGAGGCTGGAAGGGGAGGACACCGGAGGGCCATCCTGGCTGCGTGTTCCTCTGGGGACTGCAGAGGGCAGTGGCACCACGAGAAGTGTTGATGGCCCTGGGTGCTGTCTGGAGGATACACCCCAGAGAGCTGGGTCGGAGCTCTGGGGTGCTGCTGGGTGGCAATGCAGGTCGGTGCATCCCTTGCTGGGCTTCATCATTCTGCTTGGATTGCCATGCTCTACAGAGCAACTCTGCAAGTTACCAGGCGTGCTGGTGGTTCACTGCTGGTTGTCAGGGACTGTCCTGGTGGCCCAGCCTCTGGGCTGCCACCCCTCCCAGCCATAGCAGTGAGGAGCAGCCACTCAAGACAAGACACAAGTGACCGCCAGGCTCTTTGCAGGTGCCAACTGCTCATGCAGAAATAACAAGAGGAGCAGCTGGTACATTCTGCCTGGGCAGGGTGTGAGGGTGAGGACATGGAGCGTGAGGAGCACAAGCATGTGGAGATTTTTATGGTGAGGTTCAGAGGCAGAGAGACTGGAAATTGCTCAAAGCGCAACCCCATGGTCGTGCAATCCATGTGGTCTCGGACCTTGGAGACACCCACCATCATCTGACACTTCAGAGTAGCCTCCACATGTGCATCTGGAAAGAGAGGTTCAAAGAAGGGGCTCAGCTAAGAGACTCCAACACTTGTTGCTTTTGAGGGACCTGGGCACTCTGAAGAGCTTCCAGATCCTGAGGATTTCTGTGAAAAGAGCAGCAGCATTGAGAGATCTTGGAGGAGCATCTCAGGTTTGAGGGTAGAGAGCTGCTGGTCTTATCCAGGACAGGAAGAAAACTTACTTTTACCAGTCTTGTGCCAGAGCTTTGCTTTCAGCCCCTGGCAGAGTATTTGCTGCCAGTCTCTCTGCCCTTCTCTGCACTTCATCAGAGTCATCTTTTCTGTCGCCTGCTGGAAACGCAGTTTGCAGTTGTCACTTCCTCGACAGAATGCTCCTCTGTTCTCATTTAATCCCAAAACTGCTGTACACAATAGCTGGGCTGTGACAGGCACCGGGGAGTGTCTGCCAGCCTCCCTAAACCTGTGCCAAGCTTGTGCCCACAATGACTTTCTTACCCTGGGGGACCAAACCTCCAGTTGTCAGCCCCCTGTTCGCAAAGCCCTGACATGGTTCTGGTTTGTTTCTGCCCATTTTTCATCCTCTGGAAGCCAAAGTCGGCCTCCGGTGGTGGCTTTGAGCTGTAGGGTAGGAGCCACATCCCCCAGCTGTTCTGGGACCGTTGCACAGACACCATTGGCTTCACCCTCCTGCTGAATTTATTCCCAGGGCTAGAGGTCAAGTTCAGGCCTGTGGTGTGACAGCAAAGAGCTTCTACAGAGGCTGCAGCGTGGCTGGAGAGAAAGATGTATAAAAATGTGGAGAGGGACCTTTTACAAGAGCGTGCGGTGATAGGCCAAGGGGTCATGGCCTTAAACTGAGAGAGGGGAGATTTAGACTAGACACGAGGAAGAAATTCTTGACTGTGAGGGTGGTGAGGCACCAGAAGGGGCTGTCCAGGAAAGTTGTGGATGCTCCATCACTGGAGGTGTTCAAGGCCAGGCTGGACGGGACTCTGAGCGACCTGCTCTAGTGGGAGGTGTCCCTGCCCATGGCAGAGGGGTGGAATGAGATATCCTTAAGGTCCCTTCCAACCCAAGCCATTCTGTGATTCTATGAGAAACCCATCTGCCTTTGGCTCTGTGTCACTCCAGGAGCCATAACATGCGCCGGGCAGCTCTGTGGGACTTCCTCTCCTTTGTGGCCCAGGAGGTCTGCGGTCACCTTTTCAGCATCTCTTGGTACATCATGAGTTTCAGTCTCCTGCCTCGTGTTTGTCACGGCTGGTTCTCAAGCTGACACCCATCCCACCCTTTCCTGTCTCATCTCGGGCTGCTGCGGGGGAAGGCGAGCTGCTGTGGCAGCCACACTTATCGCTTCACAGCAGCCGTGGACGTCTGCCAAACACTGCCCCGTCCTGCAGCCGGCTCAGCTACAGTAGCTTGGAGAAAGTAGAGAGAGTCATTCTGAAAACACTCCTGGCTTTTGGCTGTAGCTGCTACAGAGCCCTGGTGGGGAAACTGCTGGATGCTGAATGCAGGCAGAGCTCTGCCTTGGAGGGGCAGGAGGAAACCTGGAAGGGGCTTATCTGTAGAAGAGAGGTGCAGAAGAGGGATTTGCAGAAGAAAGATGGAGAAGAGAATCAGGTCTGATGGGTTTGATTGAAGAAGAGACTTCAAGCACTGCATGCCCTCGCTGGCACGCTGTGGTTGAGGAAGGGAAGAGCAGGTTCTTCCCTCTCTGGCTCAGACACACTCACTGTTCTTTCATTCTTCAGATGATGAATAAAAATTACTCTGGTTCCTGCGTGCCCAGGCCAGGCTCTCGCTGCCGGGTGCTGCTGCCAAGGCCAAAGTTTGCAGAGGTCTGGCAGAGCAGAACCCTTGAGGGATCACCCTCTGCCAGATCTTCCCTCTGGGTTGGTATCAGAGGCAGCACAAAGCAAGCTCTGTTTACAGGGCTGCAGTCCAACCACCACTTCGAGATGAATTCATCCTGATACAGAACTCTGGCAGCTGCCGTCTCACTGCCCAGTTCGTGTTGTGTGGCACAGAAGCCGCCTTCAAGAGCACATTAAATTACCCTGCTAACGAGCCTGACAATCCCCACTGATTCAGCCATATATCATCTGTGCCTCCTCCAGCACAGCTGCTCTTGCATAGCTGTGGAGGAGCCTGGAGCTTCCTACAGCTGGCAAAACAGCCGAGACATCTTAGCAGTGCTGAAGTGTGAACCCGGGCTGTGCTGATTTGCTTTAGGATGGTTTTCTGTCTGCAGTGTCCTGGTAGAAGCCCCCAGTACGGGTCTCGTTGTAGCTTTCCCCAGTGGGCAGCCCATAGGTCTGCTCGTCAGAGCTCTCGTAGCTGTTTCCCTCGTGGTGAAAGGCAAATCTTTGGGGAGAGGTGGGGCTTCCTCACCCGAGGGGCAATTAAGATGCTGGTACCAGTGCTCAGTGACTTCAGAGGAGTCTGGGTCAGTCTCCTTTGCCTTATAGAGCCTATGTATTTACTTCAGCAAAACATGTCCACAATTTGTCCTTGTACTGCTCAGTTTAAGAACCCGAGCAAGTCCCTCCCAGCTGAGACTGTGTCCCTGGAGAAAGGGCAACACCTCTTGTGACTTGAGTGACCTTACTGGTGGTGGTGAAAAGCCTCAGGGCAGCTTCTCCTCTCTTCTTTACCTCTACCAGCTGTTGGGAGTGACAGTCACCTGCTGGAGAGAAGACTGGCTTCATGGGGGAGAGGCTCTTGTTTAAAGTGAACTCTACTTAAGGATGTTTTACGCTAATTATAGAACTTAAACGGCATTCATCTGGTATACAAATAATTAGCTCAGTGATTAAGCTAAATCAAGCTCGCTTGCTTGCTCACCTTTACAAGCACCTTGTTTTCCATCTGCAGATTGGTGTTACTGAAGGGCTGCAAAACCAGTTCTACCACTCTTTTACTGGAAAGGGATGGTCTTAAATGGGAGATTCTCATAAGGCGTTGCAGTGTGACTCAGAGGTGTCTGCTGCTGCTTGGACGTGACTCAGCAGCTTTGACTGTTCTGAGCTCTAGAGATGAAATAGCTTTTGCCTTTGTCTCATTCGATGGTGGAAGGTTCTTCTTCCCCAAGAAGGCTGTCCAGGGCTGTCCCAGGCTGCCCAGGGCAGGGGTGGAGTCCCCATGATCCCTGGAGGGGTTTCCAAGCCCCCCGTGGAGCTGTGGTGCTGAGGGACAGGGGTCAGTGGTGCCCTGGCAGCGCTGTGTCGATGGTTGGACTTGATCTGAAAGGGCTCTGCCAACCAAAATGATTCTCTGATTCTGTTCTAAGGTGCAAAACGGGGAAATCCAGAGGTGACAAATGTTGAGCCTCTGCTTTCTATTCTCCTCATTTCCCAGAATACCTGCTGAAAAGCATTAGTTGTTTTCTGCCTTCCCAAAGCCCCTACCCGCAGGGTTACTGACACAGTCACCTCCCCAGCTGCATTTCTGCGACCTTCCAAACCAGCATTGTTCCTTTCTGCACATGGAAATGAAAGGTGCAGGGTCCTGGGTTTCACTCTGCCCGAATCCTGCTGAGCTGTGGTGCCGGGGACTGCCCAGGCTGGGGCACAGGGACAGGCTGCGTGGTCCTGCCAGTCACTGGCACATGGGCTTAGACAGCCTGCTAATTACCCTCGCGTCATTATAGAGGCAGTGAAGCCTGCTGATGGGAAGTGCTGAACTGGCCTGACGTTGCTTTTTGGAAGCGTGAAATTGGTTTTAATGTGATGTCAGTGTGCCCTAACTCATCTGACTGCAGCCATCCTTGCACATCTGGACCAAAACCCTGTGAGATGCTGCAGGTGTCCACAGGAGCCCACGTTGTGCTGTGGCTGCCAGCAGGTCTTGAAGGCAATGGGCACCTGCAGCAGGGTGTCCAGGGCTGCTCATGCTAATTGGGATTTTCACATAGAGTAGGAGCTATTAAGCAGCTTCTGGGTAATGGGTCACCACACAATTTCACTTTGTGGGAATGGATAGAAAAGCAGAATTTAGTTCTAATCTGGAGAAAATTGAGTTTTATCTATCCCTGTTATAGAATCCTAGAATGGTTTGGGTTGGAAGGGACCATAAAGATCATCCAGGTCCAATGCCCCTGCCGTGGGCAGGGACATCTCCCACCAGAGCAGGTTCCTCAGAGTCCTGTCCAATCTGGACTTGAACGCTCCCAGTGATGGAGCATCCTCAGCTTCCCTGGGCAGCCGGTGCCAGGGTCTCACCACCCACAGAGTGAAGAACTTCTTCCTCATTTCTAATCTCAGTCTCCCCTCTTCCAGTGTGAAGCCATCACCCCTCATCCTGTCACTACAAACCCATGTAAAATGTCCCTCCCCAGCTTTCCCGTAGAACCCCTTCAGATACTGGATGGCCGCAAGAAGGTCGATCCTGCTTCTGTCTGCGTAGACATTTGGACATGGAGTTAATGATTTCCAGAGGGCAAGAAAAGACACTGTCTCCCAGCCAGGCCGTGCGGTGGAAAGGTCACATTACCAACAACTGAATGTCCCCGGCGCGGCAGCGTGCCCATGGCCAGCTCCTTCACGTGGTGGCACTCTGCCCAGCACGCTGCTGCAGCCGTGGCTCGAGCTCTGGGCTTGCCTCAACGTGCCGATTTCTGCTGCCGAGGGGATGGCTTTGTGGGGCAGAGCAGGTCGACTCACTGTCTACACAAGCCAGGTGGACCAGCCCTTCCTTCTTGTTTAATAATGATAATAATAATCCAGTTCTACTGATTAGTTATCATCTTACCTACCTGCTTTTAACACATATTCACCTATATTTATCACCTACATCTATTTTTATCCATATATGATAGGGTTTAAATCCTTCCCTTGCTGATGTATGATGTGCAGCCTGGCTGCAGCAAGCTCCTGTGAGGTTAGCGATGATGGAGGTGGCTGGAACTGATGGACCTGAACTGACCTCAAATCCTGGGTTCAGTTTTGAGCCTCTCACTCCCAGAAGGACATTGAGGACTCTGGAACATGTCCAGAGAGGAGCAGCAAAGCTGGTGAAAAGGTCTTGTGAGGAGCGGCTGAGGGACCTGTGGGGGTCCAGTCTGGAGAGAAGGAGGCTCAGGGGAGACCTGGCTCTCGGCAGCTCCTGACAGGAAGTTGGAGCCAGGTGGGCTCAGGATCTTCTCCGAAGGAACAAAGTTCCCCTGTGTGATCCTTTCCTGGGGACAGCAACTCTGCTCCTTGGCCGCAGAGTACATGGAGCAGCTCCCCAGCACCGGTGGCATCCTGCAGAGGAGGAGGAGGAGGAACATGGGTCAGGGACAGTGTTGCTTGAGTTTGCCACGTCACTAACATGCACTAATTTTTGCATCCTGATATTACTGCCTCCCCTTCAGGAAAGGAAAGGGGCAGCCAAATGCCTTCTTGAGGAGGTCGGTAAACAGGGCAGCAACTGTCCCATGTTGAAAGCCTCTTTTCTGAAACAATAAACAGGATTGTACAAAAAGAGATGACACTTCCCATGCAGCCCTTGCATCATCTTCCTCTGAACAAGTGTTGTGGTTCCTAAAAGCGCAGTGTGTGACAAGCCAGTGATAACCAGCATAAATATGGGAGGTCCCTCAGCACATGAAGGTGCTGTGGAAGAGCTGCCTCTACGAGAGCTTTAATTTATATCAAATACACCATGCAGATAAAACTGGCTGGTGCTGTGCAGCAAGTGCTGCCAGCACAGGTAGCACGTGCACCCAGGCGCTGGGCAGGCCACGGGACCTGCTTTAGGGGATGCTCTGGCATCCATCTGGATTGGTTGGAGGTCTGGAAGCTGAGAATAAAGCACAGCCTGTTCTGATAGGGCTGTGTTGCTTTATATCCCGCTGCGTGACTGTGCCCTGGAGCTGGAACTGGATACAGATGAAGTACAGTGCGCTTGAAGAAACTTGGTAGCATTCCCTGTAGCTTTTCTTTGTGTTCTGTTTATCTTCTCTGCTCCACGCAGCAATGAAAAGAAAGCTGCTTTTCCCCTGAATGATGGATCAGTGGCGATGACTCAGATCATCTGTGTTCCCTCATTATTCTGCTGGAGAGAGCAGAGCAAGAGTGCCTTGCCTCTTGCCTTGAAGAGTCAGCAGGAGCAGACTCATCACCCAAACAAGCACAGCCTTGCTGGTCAGAGGCAATGAGCTCTCCAGTGCCTCTGTGGTCTTCTGCAGAGTGCTCAGGGTGGGACTATCCCACTGCTCTCCCGAATGTGGGTGTAGGAGCAGGAGACCAGGGACCCTTCTTTGCAACCACTGCCCTCTGTGCAGTAGCTGCAGCTTTGCCAGTTTTATGCAGATGTATTTCCTTGTATGATTCATGCAAGTTCACCTCAAGAAAAACCAGCCACCTCTGCTTGGTGTCGGGACGGAGCGTTTCACAAACAGTTTGAGCTGGAATCACCTACAGAAAAGCCATTCCCCTCCCCAAGAGCTCCTGCCAGCCCCAGGCATCCCTCTCCAGCTGGCACACGTGGTGGCACGGTGGAGTTGGGCTCTCAGTAGAGGAGGGGAGGACTTGTGCTTGTGTATTGTCCAAGCAGCCATGGTACAACCCTCTGGGCACCTCCCTCCCCTCCATCTGTGCCCCAGGCTGTCCCAGCCGAGCTGCTGAACCTTATCACCAGCACTGCCCTGTGCAAATCCAGTTTGGTTTCTTCTGCTTCAGGCAAACTATAGATGCGTGAGCTAAAGCAAGTTTTCTTGTGCCAGCAGCCCCATCTGCAACTCCTCCTTGTCTATTATTTCCTTGTTCAGCGAGCGGCTGCCCGTACAACGTGGCGCGCACCCCTCGTGCACAGAGAGCGGCCGCTGCTTTGCTGTTATTTTAGGGTGCTGGTGCCCCAGATGAGTTTCTCAGCTGGGAAATGAATTATTTATTTGCAGCTTTGAGCAATGAGCCGTCCCTTGTCTCTTTGAGCTACCATCCTTGCTAGGCATAGCCCAGGGGAGATGGAGCAAAACCCCAGTTTCACCCAGGTGGAGAGGGTGAAGCCGTTGGCTTGAGCAGGGTCACAGTTTACCCCGCAGCTTCCTCGAGGTGAAGCACTCAAGAGGACCTGCAAGCTTTCCAGCTTTGCTCTATTCTTCTGTGAGAAAAGCATCCCCTAAGTGCTTTTCCTCCTGCTAAGCAAATTATTTATGTTTTTGATACTTAGCCCTTTTTTAAACTGAGTTTTGAGGCACAACATTCAGCTGCAGGCTCCAGCAGAATCTGTGACCTTGATTGCCGGAATCACGTCATGAGCTTGGGTTTTGTTTGGTGTGCTGGAGAAGAATGGAGGGTGCTGTCTCCTGGCCAGTATAAACACAAACGACACAGTTTCAGGAGAAAAAATCTCCAAGTCTCTTTTTTGAAGTGCATCTTCCCCTCTAATTTATCGTGTGTGTTCTCCTTCATTTAGACTCAAGAGCACACATGGAGCAAGGGACAAGAAGCCCGTGTGAGTGGTCAGTAGTATGACTTTGCTATTTTAATCAGCAAACCTATTTGATAATGGCTGTTCTTTTGCCTTGGAAACATGATGGGAAGAAGAAAAAAAGTATCCCTAGTGGCTAGTAGTATTTTTTCAGTAATACAGCTGGAATAGGGATTTGGATTTGCAGTTGTGTCTGTAGGTGCTGCCCCACTGTACAAGTCCTGGTCTTGGAGCTCCTTCATGTCAAGGCAGAGGTGTCCATCACTGCCCTGTCCCCCTTCTCCTCGTGCCCTGCTTTCCATTAGAGGACATTTGGGCTGGAGCATCGAGGTCCCCATCCGAATGGAGACAGCTGGGGAAGCAGAGCCAGGCGTGCCAGACCTTCTGCAAACACTCATCTGGAAGGCTGGCTGACTTTGTAGACCTTGCAGCAACATTTCTATCCTTGTGCATGCCCCAGCATGAGTTTTGCCTTCCCAACGCGCCGTATGGCCCCACCACAGGAGCCAAGCTGGTGCTGCTGGTGTTGGTGAGCTGGGGACTTTCAGGCTGGTCTGAGCCCGATGAAGGTGAGCCCAAGAACATGGCTGTTTTATGGCCTTGAGCAGGAAGGACTGTAGCTTGCAAGTGATCTCTCTGTTTGTTAGGGTTTGTAATGTTGACATGTTTGCTTTGGACACGTATTTGTGGACATGTCTGGTTTCCTCTTGGCACTGCCATGTTCTGAGAAGAGATTGTGTTGCAAAGCAGAGACAGCCCTGATGACCGAGTCCATGTCAACAGAGGCTTTCCTTTGGTGCTGGTATGATCTTGGAGAAAACACCTTGCTAAGGAAAGAAAAAGGAAAAAAAAAATGGGGAAAAGGTGGGGGAAAAAGAGGAAAAGAAAAAGGAAAAAGGGGAGGGGGGAAGAGGAGGGAAAGGACAAAAATAAAAGGAAAAAGAAAAAAAAAGATAAAGGGAAAACCAGGCAAAAAGTAAAAACAAAAGGGACACAAAAAAAGTATTTTGTGTTGGCTTTAATGTTGGTTTGAAGCTGATCAGCAAGTCTAATGTAAAAGCTCGGAGAGCTGACCAGCGACAGGCGAGGTGGTGGACCTGGGGATACCGCTGCTGCGTCACTGGTTCCGGCTCCCATGACCTGGTCGTGGTTCAGTGTTGTACCTTGAAGTCCATAATCACACCCTGTGCAGCTTCAGTGTCCCTTGGAAGAGGCAGAGACGTGGCCAGAAGAAAGTCAGTGCGTGCAGGGGGGCTGGAGAGACTCACCCGTGCTGGTACCACAGTGGGTCAGCAGAACCCCTCGCTGCCACCATCCCACCAGCTCTGCTGTGGTTTCCTGGTCACAGGGATGGGAGAGGCTGAATGAAGCAGGATTTAGGCACCCTGGGAGTAAATCCTGTGATTTGAAGGAACAAACCCAACCATGATGATCGGGGTTATGGTGATGAGCAGCATCTACAGTTGCTTTAAGCCTGCTGGGGTGGGTAGTGCCACGTATGGCTGGAGCCTGGTGGGGGGTCACCGTGCTGTAGATGAGGTGTTACCGACGCGCTGCGAGTCATCGGGGTGTAAAATATTGCTTCCCCTAAATCAGAGTAAAGCAGCAGAGATGTGCAGAGCTGTGTGGCAGACAGGCTGGTGGAGGGTGTTTTAGACTGATCTGGATCAAGAAAGGAGCTAAGCCCCAACTGGTGTACCAGTGCGTTCCTCTTTGCCAGAAAACTGGCAAAACTAAACTGGTTTACTTCCTTCAGAGAAAGCTGTGACAGCATTTAACCCACTGAACTTCCTTGGAAAGCAAATAATGTCTGCAAACAAACAGTTTTGTCAAAAACTTATTTTTTTCTGCTAAAAACAACAAGAAAAGGCAGCTTGGCAGAAAAGTTTTGGCTCGTCCTCGTGTTTGTGCAGTGTGGTGGGCAGAGCACTTTGGACACAGTTAATTTCAGCCTAAAAGCAATTGCAGTTTGGGCTGCTGGGCTGTGTACACAGAACGCTGCTCTTGATGTCCCAGTGGGATCAAATGCACTCAAAGAAAATTGATTTTGAACCCTCTTGCTAAATGAATCCTGCTCTCCAGCAGAATAAGTTGATAATGGGGATCTATTTGATTTAACAAGGACTATTTAACGGATCCAGGTAGTGCTCTGGGTTTGGAGTTGTGTCCCAGACAGTATTTCCTAGACGTGTTTATATAGTTTAGTTTTATTTTAGTTTTACTATTTTAGCCCTGTCGTCACCCTTCCAGCTGCCCTGTGGAGCATCTTTTCCTGTCCCAATCTCTGGCAAGAGGAAGAAATGGTCCAAGAAAGGGCGACCTAGAGGCAGAAGGGGGAAATAGAATCATAAAATGGTGGGGGTTGGAAGGGACCTCTGGAGATCATCAAGTCCAACCCCCCTGCCAGAGCAGGATCACCCAGGGCAGGTCACCCAGGAACAGATTCAGGCGGGTTGGGAATCTCTCCAGAGAAGGAGCCTCCACAACCTCTCTGGGCAGCCTGTTCCAGGCTCTGTCACTGTCCCAGGGAAGAAGTTTTTCCTCCTGTTGAGGTGGAACTTCTTGTGTTTCACCTTCCTACCATCACCTCGTCCTGTCAGAGGGCACCACTCAAAAGAGACTGGCCCCTTCTACTCGTGGGGCAGTCCTCCCATTAGGTCCATCTAACAGCTTTATAATACATCTGAAATTGAATATTCAGCTGGGACACCTTCCAGAGTACTTAGACATAGCTTTTTCCCTTGTCTCATCTGTTTCCAGAGCACTTCCCTCCCCTGGGTCGGTGCTTATCTTGCCCCCGCCGTGGCCCCGGCGCTGCCTGCAGAGGAATCCTGCAGCCCACGCTGCGCCCGCGGCACCGGCTCCTCTGAGTCACCCGCAGCCTTTTGTGGTTTCGTATCTTCAGCCCTTTCCATCCGAACCTCTCCAATTGCTCCATAAACATTAAAGAAGTGGTTTAATAAGCATCTGTAGGCCAGGAAAAAATGTCAGTGTTCCTGGTTTATAAATGATGAAAGCCCAGAATGGAGAGGAAAAGCAAATAGCGGCAGGTTTCCTGATCCTAATCTTCTGCTTCAAGTGTTGCATCGCGCTTCCTGTTGATGCAGAACGGTTCCCCTGATGACCTTTGTTAGACTGTTGATTCACGTGATTTTGGTGAATTAAATTATCAGAGCTACTTAGCTAGATAGGCAGGCAGCCTGGGCTTTTCCACGCTCTTGGTTTTGCTTTGTCATTTTAATTTAATTGAGGGAGTGACTCAAGGCTTGATTCAGTTGCTAATTAGATATCCAGGTGTTCCTGGGAAGAAGCCCGATCCCTATGGAAATTCTCAGGTAATCCATGGTATGTCACAGGGGGGAAAAAGGGAGCAGGAAGTTTGGGGGCATGCAGACATGATGTGCAGGCACCACTGACAGCTCGTCAGGTGGCCTCGCGGAACGAGCTGTGGCCCATTATCTCCCATAGCCCACTGCAGAAGTGGCAACCAACTGGGCAACTTCTGGGAGCTGTTGGGAATTTCTAACAGGAGCATGTCAGAGGAGGTGCAGGAAACACCCAGGAAGGGGGTTCTTCAGAGACAGGGGGTCTGTCTGTGTTGGCATGCAGGGGATTGTGAGCCTTTTACAGCCTCAAAAAATAGAAACCATCCTGCTGGAGAAGCAGGAAAACAATAGGATCTCAGAATGGTTTGGGTTGGAAGGGATCTTAAAGATCATTTAGTCCAATCCCTCTGCCACAGACACCTCCCACTAGAGCAGGTCGCTCAGAGCCCCGTCCAACCTGCCCTTGAACACCCCCAGGGATGGAGCATCCACAGCTTCCCTGGGCAGCTGGTGCCAGGGTCTCACCACCCTCAGAGTGAGGAACTTCTTCCTCACATCGAATCTAACCCCCCCTTCTTTCAATTTAAAGCCACAACCCCTTGTCCCATCTTACACCTTGTCCTAATATACATCCGTGTGTAGGATCAGGCCCCTGTGGATAAAGGATAAAGGAGATGCTCCAGATAAAGAAAGGAGCAAATTCCCCAAAGCTGGTGGAAGTTTCCAGCAAGGTGCTGATTTTCCAACTCAGTTTGTAATCCCAGCGTGTGGTGCCAAAGGCTTGTTCCTGTGGTTAACTCCCTCGATGTGTGCTGGCTCCCATTTCTGAGGAATTCTCCTCAACTAATTGCCTTTAAATCACCTCTTGCTTTCTTCTGCACCTGCAGAACTGCGGGGCTGAGCTCTCCCCGCTCCCGGGATGCTCTGTCTGCCATGGCTTTAGCTCGTCCCTATCAACATCTGTATCTCACGATCCCAGCTGTCTGGGCTCTTTTAGAAAACATGACCTTAGGAATTATGCTTATTGTTGAGAAAGGCTGCAATTAGCCTTCCGAGGTAATTAGGTAAGAAGGGAACGGGATGGGGTTAACTCCAAACGGTGCAAATCCATCTGAGGCAGGTTCTTGGGAGGGCAGGGCATCGTGTGAGTTCAGAACAGATACATTTAGGTTAAAAAATGAAAGAAACTGAAAATATGAGTCAACAGTTTATCCCGCGTGATGCTGACTCAGCTCTTTCATGGGGCTGCAATAGGTGCCTGCAATGCCCATCCCTCCTGCAGCCCTGCCCTGCTTTTGCATTTGCTGGTGGCTGCTGCCCGGGCACGACCAGAGTTCACCCCAGGCTGTGCTGGGAGCAAAAATTCAATAATCTGACTGAATATTGAGCTTGAGCCACCCAGATCTGGAAAGGCATCATCAGGGGCTGTCAGAGCTTCACTCAGCACGTCTCTTAGGAAGCTGGAGGTACCTCAGGTCTGCAGGGCTGTTGCCAGCCTGGTGATTCTGGAGCTTTCTGCTCCATCTACCAGATATCCCCAGTATCACTGGGCTGCCCAAGTCTTGACCCCAATATCCACCTCGGTATTTTGGGCAATTATTTTTGGCAGCAGGGTAACCACGCTGAGTTTCCAGTGGCACCGTGATGATGCCGCTCATACCTGGGTGACTTCACAGCTGTTTTGTTTGCCTGGAACACGTGTGGGTGGGATTGCTCGTGCCGGGGTGGGGTGTGTGTGGGGTTACAGCCATGTGGAGGAGCTGGGGCTGAGATCAGGGTTACGCACTGGTTTCAGTGTCATTGAACTGGAAAGCTCTGGAGGGGGTTGGTGGGGTGTAAGTCCAAGAAGAGAAGGGTTTTAATTTGTTTTTCTGCAGCTAGCAAACTGGTTAATGTGTGAGAGGAAGTGAGTGTTGGGGGATCAGGTGAGAATTAGGCTCCCATGGTCTGTCCTCAAAAGCAAACACCTCGTCTGCATCTCTGGACTAGGGCTGTGGGCTGCACTGGGCTGGGCTGGTTCAGCAACCTCCAGGGTGTCAGACAAGGGTGCATATCAAGGCTCTCCTCCTTGGAAACCCCTCATCTTTTATGTTTTAAAGCATTTGGGCAATTTTGCTGTGAGAAAGCTGACTCTCTACACCTGACACAGGAACAGGAAGAGCTTGAAGTAACATCTGCATGTCAAAAAAGAAAAGAAAAAAAAAGAACAAAGTCAAAGAATCAAAGCAGCAATTGAAAAAGGGAAGAAAAACACTTGAGTACATCAAATGTCCACTCTTGTTTGAAGGTCTGAGTTTTTCCGCCTGGTTGCTTCCATCCCACAAGCACGCTCACCCTCCACACACCCCTTGTGTCTTTTATTAACCTCTGAATTTGAACTTCACTGTGAGCTCCCCGGGGTGGAGAGCTGCAGCCCCACAGAGTGAATTCGCACATGGGAAAAGCCCCAGGAGCAGCTCCTCATCCAGGTCAGGACCTGGAGATGGTTTCAGAACCTGTGCTCACCTGGAGCTCCCAACCAACTTGGCACCTCCAACCTGCTCCAAACCTGCGCTTAGTGCCTCATTAACGTGCGAGAGCAGAGGGCAGAGACCTTGGCTGTCGACCGGCATGTGTAAGAGTAACATCTGCACTCGCTGGATCCAAGACCCTTGTGTGGCCCTTGGGTACCACGGGGTTCAAGGTGGGGATCTGTAGGGCTGTCAGCAAAAGGAGCTTTTCTGTGCTCAGCAGGATGTTGTCAGCGTGTGTCCCAAGTGAGCATCTGCTCACGGTGCTTCTGCACCAACACCCTGCCCGTGGCATTTCCTCCACCTTTCCCTCCGCCTTCAAGCAGAGAGATAGTTCAGAGCCTTGGCACATACCAAGCACTCAGTGAAGTCTCCAACAGGATGGGGAACCCAACTCAGGATCAACAACGGATGTAAAAATGGAAGAAAAATAGCGTTGCCTTTAGATCCCAAAGCATGGACCCAGTGGGAAGCTGCTTGGGAACTGCTTTCCTATGGGGAAGCACCCAAATCCCTGCCCTTTTAGCTCTGAAGGGGCTGATTCTGCTCTACAGAGATAGTTTTTGATGGGCTTTTAGTAAATAAGTTGAGTTTCTCCCTTTCACTCTGCTCCACCCGCCTTGGGAGCTGGCACCGTGCATAAAATATGCTGCTCCTGGGCTGGGCAGATAGGCACAATGCCAAGGCAAGATGCCTTTTGGTTGACCTAGGAAGAGTAAAAATGTTGAGCCCAGTGTGGAAAAAAAAACCCCAGACCTGCTTGGAGGAAGTTATGAAAAATGACACAAATAAAGCCTGTGAACTTGGCCTTGAACTGTTCAGTGGCGGTGCCAAAAATAGCTGCAAAACCCAGGCTGGTGAGCAAAGCTTCGGAGAGCTGCGGCTTCTGCCGAAGCGTGAGGAGCAGGGGGTGACAGGAGGAAGATGATGCCACAGCTCATGGTGAGGGCTCGCTCTGTCTGCCACAGCTCATGGTGAGGACTCACTCTGTCTTGGGGGATTCACCTGGCTCAGCGTCTTGCACGTTTGCAGGTCAACTGGCATTTATTTATTGGCTTGTTTTTTACAAGGGCTTAGGGGGTATTTACATGAACTTTGAAAAAAAAGACCAAAACCACAAAAAACATAAGCAAGTGAAACACAGGAAATTTTGACATAATTGCTGTGACTCAATTATTAATATTAGCAGTGTTATGTAAGTGTTGGTCTCGACGTTTTCTTCTTGTCTTGTGAGTGTGCTACTGGGCGTTAATGGAGATAAAAGGATTTGTCAGCTACAAAGCTGAAAGTCCAAATTTCCATATTTTTCAGCCCCCCTTTCCAAATGCAGCAGAAGAAGGGTCTCCACTGAGCCCCGCTCTGAGGGAGGGCACCCACCATGGTGTTCCTCGCCTCCGAAGCAGGGCAGGGCGCATCGGAAAACAGGGTTCCATCCCTGCTCTCTTGAGTGATCATGGGTGTCCGTGGGGTAGCACCAAGATAACGATTAACTAGATTGTGTTATGAGCAGTGGTATCTGGGTAAGGACTCTGACCATAGAAGTGGGGTCAGGAGGTGAAAAAATGACTTGGAAACTTCACGGCTTGATGGTAGCTCAGGTGGACAACAGGTCATAGTCAGGGGGAGCAAAACTTAAATATTTCGGCTCATTTCAATAAGACAGCTGTTCTTTGTGTTTGGTGATTTTTTAATAGACACAACTGAAACGTTTTCTTTTGACTTTATATTTGTATGGGGTGACTTAATCAAGCACGCGCTGGTGGGAAATTCCCTTTTGATCTAAACCACATTTTCTGAGACAAAAGCGCCGTGAAGAGAAAGCTCCAAACAACTCCGATTTCAACATTTGTTTTAGTGACTCGAGCCAAAGGACGCTCTGCACAATGAAGTATTTGATTTCATCCTGCTTCTTGATGTAACCGAGCGATCCTGGTACGTTCACGTGAGTTTTATTGCCGGCAGCCAGCGCTGGCTGGGTACAAGGTGCAGGTGACAGACGCCACGAGAGCGATGCCAGTTTATGACTTCCCACCAGCTACATAAACAAGCAGAACCACCACCAGCCATCACTGTTGGTCAAGGAAATTCAGCCTGAGCAGGGTCGGAAGCCCTGTAAACACAGGATACAAACACAGCTGCCTTCCAGGACAGAGCGTGAGTCAACCCCACCAAAGGAACGTTAAGGGGCTGAGAAGTGATCAGTCTTCTGTAAGGGCTTGAACTGGAGTTTACATCAACTCTTTCCAACCTTCTTTTTAGCAGTTGTGCATTTTGTTACTGGCAGAGTAACTGCTCCAGCTAGCAAAAAATAATCATTAAAAAGAAATATATGGGTATTTATAATTTGTTCACCTTGCAACTGAGGAAAGTCCATCTGCTGCCGTGAGTCACCTCTACAGGTAAATGCAGCTTAAAGTCTTGGAGGTTGTCCACTAAGTGGCAGGCATGTTGGCTTGCAGCTCTAAACATTCTGTGTCATTACATAACCCATGAAGTAGGAACAAGGGTAATTCTGATGGAGAGGACACCAAGAAGAGGAGCTGGGCCGAGGAAACCAAGGCACATGCGTGTGCTGTGGGACCTTGGTGTTCGTGCATGGAAGACACGTGTCCTGAAAATGGTACCACCCCTTTGGATGTAAAGAGCTTGTTCAAACGGGTGGTGTGCTCACCTGCGTGGGAAATACTGTTAAGAAAAGAGACCTCAGGGAAGGGGTTGCCTGTTTATGCTGCTCCTCAAAACCATTATCCCAACGCCACTGACTGGAGGCTTTGCAAGAGTTGGTTATTTTATTTTTCTGGTATTTTTTTGGCTAATGATTGTTGCTCATTAGTATTGTCCAAGGAGTTTTGCACCATTCAAAGAGTGTGTTTTGTGTTAGAGGGAGAACGTTCAGCTGACTGTTGACAGGACACCATCAGGCAGCACCTTTGCCTGTGTTAAAGAAAATAATCTGGAATGTGTATCAAATACAAAGGTTTTGGAGAATCAGAACAATCTGACTTACGCTTGTTATTTACATCCCCTTTTCCAGAGAGTGAGAATGCCAGAAATAAAGCAGAGGAGATACTTTGTAGAATTTCCAGATGTTTTACAGATGAAATTTCGAATCTGTGGACATCTGCCCCTGGAAGTAGCTGCTGGTGAAGCTGGGGGTTCCTCTGCTCAGCCGGTGTTGCAGGGAGCAGCCAACACTAGAATCAGTTCCTGAAGCATTCGTGGTCTGGTGGCTCCTCAGGACATCGGTTCAAGACATCAGGTTCTAATCCATGACTTTTGGGTGATGCGTGTGGCTGCATGGACCATCTTGTGTCTCCTCGTCATGTCGATGGTCCCATGTGCTGGAGAGGATGCAAGTACAAAACTGGGCTTGTCTTCCAGCAAATAAAGCACATTAAATCAAGTTCAGTGCATATGGTAGAAAAAGGAAAAGCTTTGATTACTGGAGATGATCGGTGGAGATGCTCAGAGACTCACGTTAAGCTGTCTTCAAGGTGGTGGGGCGCGTGTTTGTGTCATGACCCCTATTCTGTCTCCTTGCATTTTGGATTGGGCCCTCACGTGATCACCACGGATATCTCAGCTGTCAGACTCTTTCCATTCTGCTCCTCCAACGTCGCGCGTCCGTCCGCAGATGTTGCCAAGCAACCCAAAATTGCACCATTTCTTTTTACTGTGCAAGGCAGCAGAACGTAAGGACTTGGGGTGACTTAGAGATGCAGTATGTAATTTTTCTTTTAAGTCTGTTGGTTTGGGTTTGTATTTGCATCTCGATAGCATGTTCGTTCTGCTTCATACAGCTGTCCTTCAAAGTATGAGTTCTCCACCATGCATGGAGAACTTCATGGCTCCATACAGTAGAATTTAGGAATTTTGTCACAAATCAGGGGTATTTTCAATAGGCCATCCACTGCTGTAGCATTTGTTATGAAATAAGGACAGACTTTTGGATTCTGATGTTAGTTTTTTATTCACTTGGCCCTGGTGTAATCTTCGTTACACCTCTTGAATTCATTCTCATTTACTTGAGGAAACGATAGGACAAGGTCTGGCCTGTTTCATTTTTATCCAGAATGATGGAATGGTTTGTTTGCTCGGCAAGGAGATCCGAATAATGCAGATCTAGCTGCTTCTGCAAGGGGATGATCAATTTGATGAATCTAATCTGGTGGTCATGAAGATTAGTCCATCTGATGTGGCACAGAGCTGTCTGATGACTGTACTGGGAGGGGTTGTTTTGAGGACAAGACCTCTCTCTGCAGAAGCTGTGTGGGCAATGGTGACTTCTGCTGTTAAATCCCAGCCTCTTCTCTAGGTCTCCTCTCTCTTCTCCTGTCTCTCCACCCCTAGACATGGCTCCAGCCTGACTTTGCCTGTTCATGGGGAGATGTTGCACACTTGAAGAACTCAAAAAGCAGGGTTCAGATGTGGTTCTGAGCTAGGCAATGCCACCAGGGAGATCCAGCTCCTGGGGGGAACTCAGGCTTTGGAAGGCACCATCTCCATGGGTTTGTTTCAACCTTCCAACCCCACCATTCTGTCACCCTGTGATATCTGGGTGCCACACCCTGTTAAGTGGTGTATCTGGGAAATAACCAGACAGAATCTGGGGCTTATTCCCATTCCAGAGCCATCTCCAGCATCTCCAGCAGCACAGAACTCCCCATCTTGTTTCATATTTCTCATTACACACAACTTGCTTGAGTTTTTTTTGCTTAGGTAGCCACAAATTCCAGAGCTTCAGATCGTCCCAGCTCTGTCTGTAGCCAGCAGCAAGCCCTGCATAAGTCACTTGGTGCTGCTCCAAGGCACCACACCATGGGAAGCTTGCAAGTCCCAGCACGGTCCGACCCCTCCAGCTGTTTTTTATTACAAGCTGGATGGTGTGTGAGGTGTGTCCTGTAATTTAAACATTATCTCAGGCCATGGGGAAAGCAGATCTTAGACAGTTGCAGCACCTTAAGACAGTGCAGGAGGTGAGGAATATGGGAAATTGTTTTTCGCAGTGAACTGGGTAGACTGGGATGGATAAACTTTGGAAAGCAGAGACTGTGCCAAGGAATCAGGACAACAGGCTGCCCAGGGCAGGGGTGAAGTCCTCATCCCTGGAGGGGTTTCCAAGCCACGGAGCTGTGGTGCTGAGGGACAGGGGTCAGTGGTGCCCTGGCCGTGCTGGGTTAATGGTTGGACTCAATGAGCTTAAAGGTCCAACCAAAGTAATTGTGAGGTTCTTTGACTTCTGTAGCTCTTGGTGGAGGGCCACACAAATTCTAGGCTCCCTGATCAAAGTTTTCATCTTCCAGCTGGACGGCAAGGAGGTAACCTTTGCTTTGAAATGACTTCAGGGTAGAAACACCAGAAAAATGCATTTCTCCATCTTCACAACTCGCTTGTGATGAATCCTTTCACAGGGCAGACCCTGCTGTCCACCTCCCATGGGATGGCTTCTAGCATGAGAAAAAATGATGGTGCTTTCCTGCTGTAAGGGAATACAGCCAGAATAAGGCTGTGAGATGGGCAGGAGGTTGGCAGGGTGTAGGCAGACCTGCCAGCAGCCACTTCTGTGACGGTGTTTGGAGAAGAGCTTTACAGACTCTACCCAAGGTAAGAGGCTGGCTGCTGTCTGTTGTGAAAACGTGTGTGTTTATAGAAATACACACAGCATGTGGAGGGAGAATGGAGAGCTGCAAAGAAATGAACACACTCGGGAATACTTGTTATCACCTGATCTAGAAATACAGTAATAGTCAATATATTAACATTGCCCCTTTCCTTGCAGCACTTGCTACGTGCTTTACAGCCAGAAGAGGTGTGGGATGAAGCCAAGGCTGGGAAATCTCCCCCCATGGAAGCAGAGCCGTGGATCTCATGGAGCAGCAGACCCAGCAGCTTTGGGCAATGGCCACAGGAAAGCTCCCACCGTCCTGCCCTGTTGGGTGGCTGGCGTGACAAGGGGACACCTTGGAAGAGAGATGGTTTTGAGTTAGTCCTGAAGCTGAATTCGGGTTCACAGCTGTGTGCTTTGCAGCCAGTAAAGATAAAGATGAAAATGTTGGCATTTCCTGTGCATTCTGCAGCCAGAACAGGGCCCGTGCCTGCTCTGTGCGGGAGCCTCGGGAGCGTTGGCGTGTCACATCTGCCTTTTCAGGTCACTTCCAGAGAACTGGATCATTTCAGTGGAACCAGCCGACCGCCCTGGCACCCAGCCGTGTTGTGATGGGGATGAAGCGTGGTTTCCACCTCAGGTTGTCTCACTGGTGGAGGTTTTGGCCTTGCTCACACGTCTGTTACTGCTTGATTTATCTTCGCTGACATTCAGGCTTTGGTCCTACCAAGATCATTATCAGACCATCTCTGGTTTTTGCAGTGGCCAAACACTCAAAAGCAGGAGCCTCCAGCAAGAGCTTCCTCTGCCTGACACAAAATAAAGACCAACCTGTGCTGAACTAATTCATCCCACTTTAATCCCTCTCTTCAGATCTCTGCTTTCCCAAAGCCACCTGGTTGATCAGAAGTTGGTTTTGGGTTTTGGAATGTGTTTGAAATGAAGAGCTCCTATTCCCACTGGCACGTGAGGACGTGGTGGAATGGATGTGCAAACTGTGTCTTAATAACGGAGCCTTCGGGGATTGCCAGACTTTTTGCAGGAGATTTGAAACAGGGACCAGTTTTATCTCACATGAGGCATTGGATCCTTAACTAGCTGTGCAACTCCATATAGATTTATTGACCTAAAGTGCAGTAGATATCTACAGAGGATATCTATGTCTATAAATATCTACTAATCAGATGAGATACTAATCAGATATTTAGAAAGTATTTTATAAATTACATCTGCTGAACTGAAAGGTGAAGGTGTTAAACAGGCGTTTAAAGAAAACAGGTTTTGAGGAAAAAAAATTCTTTGAAGATACCATTTTAGTTCAGATTGCAAAAGTGAATTTCCTCAAAGATGCTGGCAGGATTCATTTCTCCTTTGTACACGTAGCAGATTTGTTCAGCTATGCCATTAAGCGGTGCCTCTCGAGCTGAATGTTCTACTGGAATCCAGCAAAAGTCAAATGTAAGATCTGAAATTGGAGGAGACCACATTTTATACTGCATAAAATGCACCTCTGGAATTTTCTGTTCTTTTTTTTGCAGTATTACAGATTCCTTTATAAAGGATCATGGCTGGAAAAGAAAATTTAAAAAAAAAGAAAAAGAAAAAAACAAACCAGAAAACAAAAACAGCAAACCAAAACAACAAACCTGAACCCTGTGGCTTTGGATATATTCACTTCAAGTTTGTGGTTAATATTTCCCAGGCTGCTTAGAGGTGAGCGTGAGTTCAGTCATCGCCCTGCTGCTGCAGCAGCTTCTGCGGCTGTTTCTAAATGACTCTGATAAGACTGTGGAAAAAAAAAAAAAAAATTGGACCTGTGGTGAATTGCATCACCCTTGTTATGTGTTTTAAGACGGGGCCGCAACACAAGTTGTGTGTCTGGGTCACGCTCGACCCTTCCTCGCCCTCCTCCTCCAGCCCCGTAGCAGCCACTGGTGCCGTTCAGCCACGGAGGGTACAGACCGGGCGGATTCTGCTGAGCATTAACCACACAGCCCTGTGCCTCCGGCCGGGCTGTTTTCCTCCTTCACACGAGAAATTCTGCTTTAGCGAGAGGACATGGAGATCCCAGCTTTCTCTTGGATGGGACATAAAAAGCTGCTCCAGGTGGAAACCAGCCGCTGCGCGTGGGACCCCCATCAGCTGCCAGTGTTCGAGTGGTGTGAGACTGGTTTGAACTGAGGAAGCCTAGAACAGAGCTTCACTTCTTACTGCCTCTGCCCTGAACTGTGCAACTGCTCCTTAAACCCCCTTCTTTCCACAATATAAAGATCTTATTCCTTCTTAATCTTTTAGTTGAACCTCACCGTTGCCAAAACCTGAAGCAGACTGAGAGGAAGCAGCTGCTGTGTGAGAACAGGAGTTACAAATTGGTGCTGGAGAAACACTCGCAATAAAACAGCCTCCCCACACGCATTTTAAACAGCATAAATTGCCTCGAGGAAGAAGTGGGGAGTTGCTGTTTGGCAAAGTCACCTTAGAAATTAAGCCAAGCCCAGTCTGCGGGTACAGCCTGGGCTGTTGTCTGCTGGCCTGTTGCATGCAGTTGGTTGTTGCAGTGCTGGGATGTATTGTATGCAGTTTGTTTGTGTGTAAATATTAGAAAGCAGAAACATAAACCCTCCCGTGTATCTGTTCTGAAATAAATCCACACAACCGTATATTTTGAGGGAGGAAATGCAGATGCTACAACCATCACAAGTGCAAATGTCCCTGGCCTGGGTTGGCCCCAGGGGTATGAGGTGGGGATGATGTTATTCTGGGGGTGTCCCCCGAGCCCCACGTGCAAACCCGATATGCATCCATATCTCCGAGCAACTCCTGGTGCTTTAGGTGTATGTTGGTACCTCAGCCAGGGAGCTCTGCTGCTGGATGGGAGTTTGGTGCTAACTGGCACCAGCACTTGAGTGACTCGTCCTGTGTGTTGGCCAGCAAACTGCAATGGGTCACCTGGACCCACGATGTTCTTCTCTCTGCAGCTTCTTTCTATCACCCCTACACCAAAATCGTCCTTAAAACCTAGCACGGGTTAACAGGTCCTTTTCTTTCCATTATTTTCACCCCTGAGTAGAAAACAAGTCAAGCCTGGCAGCAGTGGACCAGAATTTACACCTGAGAAATTACTGTCCCTATTACAGTTTTTGCACAGGGAGGAAAATGGGAGCTTTTTAAACCAGAATGTCCCCGTGGATCAGTCCCTGCCCGACAGTGTTTCCATCGGCACCTCGATACCCTCGGCAACCCAGAGCCTGACTTGCACCTCTCGCTTTCCCCCTCGTTATAAAGCAGGAGTGAGTGTGTGTGAAAGGAGGTGCCTGGATGTGAAACCAGCTGAGAAAGATCCCAGCCACTTCTCTTTTCCCATCAGTAGATATTGCTTCAGTTCCCATTTCCTAATAGTGCCTCTTTCATCGGCTTCAGGCCCTTTGCACAAGTTGCTCGCCAAGGATTTCTGAGCCTTGCACCAAGAGGTGCTTTAGCTGTTTTAAATGAAATCTTTTGTATTCCTATTGCATTTTGTCTTCAAAGGGGCTCTGATCATCCTTTCTGCAGGATTTTCCCCTCTTTTATGACTACAGGCAATACAAGCTAGAGTAAGGTGTTTATACCAGGCTATCTGCAGGGCTCTGACCACAGAAATAATCCTCCTCTCCTCTCACCTACAACCAACTTTTCCCTTCTCTTCCTTTTAGCCAGACCCTTCTGCCAGCTTTGTCTTTTATCAAATCTTGTGCCGCTTCCCTGCTCTTTAATGCTAAAGCAGAACGGACACCAACTTGTATCTCAGTTACCCTGTAAAGTTTGTGAGTCACAGACCATTAGAAAATTGCTGGGATCCTTGCAGTGAGTCAGGCTGGAGTTGGCTGGGCAACACCTGCAGTCACGCTCCATCATCTCATCACTATGTCGCTGCTTCTGCAAGCCTGTAGCTTTTGGAGTATTTCATTAGTGCTGGTTCCATCACAGTGCCCGGGGACCTGAATTTTCCACCATGGATGGTGCTGCCATCACAGGGCACAACAGTGAGGAGGAGGAGGAGAGCACTTCCCCTTGAGGGTGCAACACGCAGCCAGAGGCTGGGTGTTATTTCTCTCCGGGTGTTAATTCTCCTGCTGTCTCTGCCTCGGGCTGTTAGACCAAACATACAAGCATAGAATCATTTGGGTTGGAAGGGACCTTCAGGATTGTCGAGTCCATCTGATAACCCAGCACTGCCAGGGCATCGCTGACCCCTGGCCCTCAGCACCACAGCAGGCATGGAAACCCCTCCAGGGATCACGGGGACTCCACCACTGCCCCGGGCAGCCTGGGACAGCCCTGGACAACACTTCCTGGGAAGGAATTTTTCTGCCCTCCAGCTGCCTTTTTGCTCTGACAGCGCAATGCTGCATCACTGAGCTGGTCCCTCCCCACCCTGGGCATCCCTGTGTCCCACGGCCAGGTCTTGCTGTCACCAAATCTCTCATAAACCAGCTTCTGCACCACGATGCTTTGCACCCTGATGGTAGAAAATCAGTGGGAAAGGTCAGGCTGGAAACACTGGGGGTGTGGGATGTGGCTCCTGAGTGTGCTCAGCTGGTCCTGCAGCAGCACCAGCCTCGGCTGCCCAATTGCCAGCAACTTGCCCCCAAAAAACCCCACCCTGACCTTTGCAGCGATTATTTTCAGAGCCGTGAGGGAAAGGAAATAGGAAGTAGAGCTGCTGTAATGCATTTTTGTACACTGCAGGGTTCTGGTGCGCTCCGGGGTGTTGCTGTTTACCTTGCGAGTGCTTTTTTTTTTTTTTTTTTTTTTTTTCTGTTACAAAAGAAAAAGAAGCAGTGGAGAATCAAAATTCCAACAGCTAAGAGACTTTAGGTCTTGATTGGACTGGCAGGTCAAACAGCTGCCAGAGCTGACAATAACAATGTGTCTAGTTGCCTGCATCTATGTTAGTCTGTTAACAAGTGTCTTTACTTTACAAATGCAGCACAGTTGTTTGTGGTCTGTTTCTGAGGGGAAAAAAAAAAAAAAAAAAAAGATCCTGATGAGACATTACTGTCAATAACTCTTAGAAAGGCATGTCTCTTTAGTAATTAAGTCACAGGGCAGTAGATTGATGATGAAGTAATTCAGACTAGTTACCTTACAAGCCTAACTTTACCATTCTAGCCAACGCTGCATAAATGTTGCTCAACTGCATGAAATAAAACTGTTCTCTGTAATCAGCTTCTGCTAAGTTTCTTTTTTATAGTGTATCATAAGTTAGCAGTTTTCTCTGTAAGTTTCCAGGCATGGTCCTGCTAAAGTGTCCTTACCTTGTCAGTACCTTCTCTCACATATAATACAGCCTTCCTTCATAGTACTTAATTCTGTCTGGCATCTTCAGCACTTGAAATTTTTTAGACTGTGTTTGAAAGTACCGCATGTCTTCCACCATGATGGCCTGTCCTGTAGGAGATACAAATCTTCCTGTGTGGTGCATCTGCCTATGCCTTCCTTATTGCAAGAACACCATGGAGGACTATGTTTTTGAATGGCCTGGATCTGCTGGCTTACAGCAGTAACTGCCAAGGACTAACACCAAGTGTGGAGGGCAGGAATCCCTGGTTTTATTTCTCCTCCACCCTAGTACCTCCCATGTAATTTCCATGGCTGATAAGGAACATTAGAAGGGCACCTTCATTGTTGATGCAGTCTCTGAAGTCTCCCATCTTAATGTCAAGGGGACACAGCTCAGCTGTATCACAGTACACTAAGTTTTCAGACTCTTCTTTACAAAAAGCTTTCTCAGATCTCATTGAACTTTTTCTTAGTTAGTCACCAATTATTTGCTGCAACACAAAGTTTTAGGGCTTTCTAATTAACTCTCTACTAAACTTAGCCATGATGCTCACCTATAAACCAAGGGAGCCTTGGAAAGAACTATTTTTGTGTAATTAGGGACTATTTACTATCCTTCATTCATTTGTGAGTTTCACTGTTGGAATGCTTATTAGTTCTCACTTGGTAGACTTCTCTTGCTCCTATGATTTTGTAGAATGCTGCAAAAACATGATATTCAAATAAATTTGTCTGAGGATTTGGGTAGGGGTTTTGCAGAACAGACAGTATGCAACTGTACACCTTCAGAATGGAAAAATGTAATAAATTAAACACGCAGAGTTGATCTTAATTGTTATTTTACAGTTTTCAGTGTTTTACCTTGAAATCTTAATATTCTCTTTATAAAGAGCATAAGCACCCACAATGATTTCTCAGTAGGTAAATGAGTTCCAAATAAGGGGATTACACTTCTATCTTCCCAGTCACTTCTAAAATAAGTTCCCCCCTCTAGTTCCCATTCTTTTTCTCCATTTTCTGCCACATATAAAGAATAACGTCTTTATTCTTTTTGCCTCACATTTTGTCAGAATGGCATAGTTTAATAATTAATTACTAAAGTGTAATATCCAAATGATTTAATGGCATAATCACTAAGCAGCAATTATTTAATTACTAATTTTGTTTAATTTTTCTTTCCACTTCTCTGAGATTCAAAAGTACTTTGGAAACATCTTGAGGCTAAAGGTAATGGTGAACAGAATATTCTGCACGCTAAATACAGTATTTCAATCTCTAGAGCTTGAGTTCAGAAGACTTAATTCTCTCTCAAATATGTGTTCTTCAGAAGAATTTACATTAAATTAAGAATGTTTGAAGGCAGCTATGGCAGATGCCACCAACAGTAAATTGTGAGAAGAATGGGCTGAAAAAGTTGAGATACAGATTACATTTTGTTAAGTACTTTTCCATTTTTTAATCTTCAAAACTCACCAGAAATATTTTCATATTTTACTAAAGGAAGAATCACATATTTTGGGGCCAAGGTGAGAGAGTATTAGACAAAAATGCATGAGAAAGAAATTTCTTTATCACCTTTTGATTCAAAGACTTTCATACGCAAATTCTGAGGTGAGTAAAAGTGCAGCTCTTTCTGGCACTGTGCTCTTAAACTGTGTTCTCTAGCGATCAGCTTCATTACCCAGTTAAGGCCTTGTCTACCAGTTTTGCCGTGTCCCGCTGAAAATAATGACAGTATCTTAGAAAAGGTTTGGAATAGTTGACTGTGTATTTGGTTGTTTTTTAACCCACAGGATAACTGGCTATGAAAAAATGCAATGAAAACACAGGCACACAATGAACTCGGTTCAGTTTAGTATCTTACGTGCCCCTGACTCCAGCAGCATCCTTTGCATTATATTCTCGGTTATTTATATTTAATGTTAAGGGCAGCTACAGCTCTCCCTAGCTTGCCTGGCCATGCGCCTCTACGGGTTTACTGGTGCTTGTGACAAACTGTTCCCTAAGGGGAAGGCCTGAGGGCCGGTCATGGCCTACCGAGAACAGCGCGCGCTCGTTCAGCAAGCGCGGCTTACTACTTACGGGGCCGGGCCGGACTGAGTGTTGTTCGCCAGTCCTCTCCTGGCCCGCGGCGAAGGCCGGGCTCGGCGACAGGCGCGAGGAGGCCGACGAGCGCTAGGCCAAAACCTGCCTCCGGCCGCGGGGTGTGAGGCCCGGCACATGGCGCGTGGCACTGGCCCCGCCCCCGCGCGGCACCCGCCCGGCCCCGCCCCCCTGCCTCCGGAAAGCAGGCGCAGCTGTGGGGCCGACCTGCGCGCTACCCGTCAGTCAGCGCGCCGGGCGGCGTGCGGCCACCCCCGCCTCCCTCGCCCGCCCTCCCCCGGCGGCGGCTGAGGTGGGGCGCCGCGGTTCGGCGATGTGAGGTGGCTCTGACGGCCCCACCGCCTCCCATCCCCCCCGCCCCCCGGCCCCGGAGGAAGGGCGCGGGGTGGCCTGCCGCGGCCTCTCCGGACGCGCAGCACGGTAAGCCAGCCCGCGTCTTCCCCTCGGCCTTTCCTGCCGGGACGGTCTGCCGCCTCCCCAGGCGGAGGGAACCGCCGCTCGGCGGCGAGCGGGCCGCGGGGGGATTGTCGCTTGCGAGACCGACGCCATCTTAGGTCGGAGCACGGCCTCGCAACCCTCTCGCCTCCCTGGAACAGGTCCATTGGTCGCGACGGCTTCTTCGGGCTGTCCGCGGGGCCCCACTAGGAAGTGGGGCTGACTGCCCGCAGAGGTATCGCGGGCAGGGCTCGGTTTGCTCTGCCCCCACCGTCCAGGGGTAGGCCGCGGACAGGGCCCCCGGCTATTGGCAGCGGATGCTGGGCTTGCCGCCGGGCCTCCACCCCTCCCGCCACGGCTGTGGTATGCGGGCCTCATCCAGACGCGAACCTGAGGCCTCGGTCGAGTCCTTGCGGTCACCCGGCAGTAGGGAGGCGGGACGCAGGGCGGACAGGCTGCGCCAGAGACGACGGCGCCAGGGGCGCTGCGGGCGGAGTGGCAGCTGCTCGATTGCCCTCGGGGACTGGGCTTCCTCCAGCGGCCTCGCACCCATCGCAGCTCGGGGGTGTGAACTTCTGACTCGTTCGCAAAGGCAGTATCGCTCTTCCCTAGGCGGAGCTTATGCCGTCTCATGGCAGAGCGGGTAGTTTTGGCTATTTAGACTAGGTTTTGAGGGAAGTGGACTTATGTTTTGGCTTTTCAAAACTTTCAAGTTCGGTTTCAGCTTGGTCATCGTTTCTTCGCTGCTCAAACAAATGCAGCGTTCAAGAAAAATACAGTCCCGGTGAAGTTGTGGATTACACACTCTTCTACAGCTAATATGATGCGAAGTTATGTGCCTTTTTGGGAAGTCATCCGAAAAATACAACCTGAGTGCTCACCATATAATCTGCATTGTAAATAATATAGTTTCTGTCTTCATTTGAAGTGCAGCTATTAAACTGGAGTTTAAAAAAAGTTTGATTCGGTGATACTATTATGGAAAGATGATAAGGCTAATCTGAGAAGTTTCTGGTTAATGCAGGTGTCCTCACTCTTTAAGATAACTACCAGTTTCATATGAGGGATTTCGTTTCAGTTATTGTAAACCAATCCAAAGAATTATTGAGTATTGGAAAGCTTACTTGAGCTTAAGAGTGGAACAGGTCAATTGCATCTAAAGTAATAAATGAGTTTTCAGTAACTCTACATCTTACTGCAGCTACATTTGCCATGATTTTCTATGCATCTTTAAGGTATACTTTCATAGGTCACTTTCTATTGTTTTTTCTACAACTGTTAAATTCTTGTTATATTTACTAATGCATCATTTTTGTTTCTATGTGAGTGCTTTAAAATCTTAACAGTAAAAAAAAAAAAAGGTTATAAATACAACTGAGTTTTAATAAAGTTAGGTATCTTTAAATATAATTGCCATGAGCAGTAGAAGTGTGCAAACTAGTGCTTTTAAAACACATTTCATTAGCAGCTAATCCCTCTCTTGTGCAATGAGTTACGGGTTTTTTTTATGTCTACATCAGGTTTTTAGTTCCTTGTTTGTCTAGTAACTATAATGTTTTCCATGGACTTGTGTTTTTTAAGATGGTTGATTAGCTGTGCTTTGCTGAATGAATTTTCATGACTAGCCTTAGCTTTTGCTGGGCAGTTGCATTTTAAAGTGATATATTGGTATAGTCTAATGATTTTTAAATGTTTTCAAGAACCTGTTCATAACTTCATCACTTTTTAGCCTAGAGCAATGGTTTAAACACTTTGATTATATACATACAGCATTTCATTGGTGTCTCAGACTACCATGGACTACCCTTATGGACATCTGTGTATGAATGTGTAAATAATGTTTATACATATTAAAATAGAGAAAATAAAGTCTATTGTGAATAGGTTTACCTTTCTTATGTTTGTCAGCACCTCCACTGAGAAATACTTGGGGAGAGTAGGGGAAGGATTCACTGTTGGCTTTGGCTTTGAGAGCAGCCAGTAGCGGAATTCCTGGAATGCATTTTCTACCTTAATGAAGCTGAAAACTTGGAAGCTAGTTATACTCTAAAAATGAATGTAGATATTTCCTTTGGCAGTGGAGACCATTTGAGCAGTTCTTGCACATCTCCTGTAATCAAGTTCATTCCCCCTTATTGCAACTTTGGTTGCTCAGGCCACAGATTTTTTTTGACCTCTCAGTCATGCTGGTAAAACTGTTAGTGGGCCAGGTTATTTTTAACCTGCGCTAGTTCATGTCATAATCCTATGAAAAGTTGTTTTAGCACAATTGAGGGAGCAGTGCAAGAGGAGGGTGGGAACTCGGGCTGGATTTGTTGCCAGGAAATATAGCCAGTGAAAGCTTGGCTTGAAATCACATCATTGAAATAATAATAATAAAAAATAATAGTTTAAAAGATCTGAAATAATCTTGATACTTGCCTTTTAAAAGCTGCAATGTGTTTTGAGTTGCCTTTTGAGGAGACTTTAATATGTACTACCTGATTCATAAAATGAAGCATCCATAAGAGGTGCTACCTGTTGGTATAACTTTCTAAAATTCAATGCCTGTGTTATAAAATTACTTGCAACTGTATTTAAAAAAACCCAAATAATCTGCATTATAATGTGGCTGAGGTTATTATATGTATCTTGTCAGAATTTTGCTAACACAGAGTGCTTGTGACTGTTGTGTTTTTAATATAAATTACATGTGCTCTCATTTGCATTCCCTGAGTATATTTTTGTGATTTATTGCTTTTTTTTTTCCCTGAGGTCAAATGCAACAATTTTTTTTTTTAATAAAAAACCCCACAACTCATATTTATGCTATTAGTTCCATGAAAAAAAAAATCTCTGTAAGTAGTCTTTTTGCATTTAAAGTCTAAATTTTGCCTTTGTGTTAGTAAAGAAAAGGCATTCTAAAGAATATCCTTATACATAAGAGAGTCAGGCTTGATTCTCTTTCCAAGGCCTGGCACGTGGCCCTTGTCTCTGTTAAGTGGAAATTGGCTTCATATTCTTCTTTTCCCATGACGAGTATCTACTTGAGTGACTTTATTCTTTGTTAGCACCATGTTTAATGTTGGCACCCTAAGCTGATGGAGAGAAGTAGTATAGTTTTCATACTTCATATTATCCTCAAGAGAGCATGTAACATCAGCAGCCCCATTCTTGTGCACTTGAATTCAAGTGGGGGCATCATTCCACCTGCTCGCCTGTGGTAATTTGTATGGAAAAATGTCTTCAATAAACACCAGCTTTCTGTTACAAGATAGATAATTTGGTTTATGATTATGAATGCAGTCTTGATTTTGTTGCCTTGTGTGTAAGGTCTCGTGGTCTTTAATGATGTAGTCATATACATTAGTACTGGTCTGATGCCCTGGCTATTAGGTTAAGGGAGTCCAGCTCTCAGACAACTATCACTGCATAATACTGGGAAGTCAGGCTTCCTTATCTATTTCACTTTGTCAGGTAAGTGTTGCATCAGCACAAGAAGGAGAGAAGTATTGGTAATGTTTTGGTTTGTTTTTGGTTTTTTTTTTTTTTTACTGAGAGTGGCTTGGTAATAAGACTAGAAATATTCTTATATCGATTGTAGCCTTCGTGAAAGGAACTGTTGCTCGGATATTCTCCACTTTTTGCGGAAGCAGTCCAACAATGAATTGAATTTCATTTGCTTTAACTGCTCATTAATTTAAAGGAATTCCTATATTGGCTGAAATTACTGTCAGGTTCCTCATGCAAAACGGTATTGTTTCCCCTCTGATTTACCAAAAAATGGAGATGTTGAATTTTGTGAAGCTCTGTGTCTTGGCAAAGCAAATGCTGTTGTATTGGGATTCAGATCCTGGTTATTGCCAAGCCAGTCCTGTGGTTTTAGGAAATACTGGTCTTGTGGTAAATTAGATTATTGGTAGCGTGCATAAAAAAATATAAAAGTTTCTTGTTTCCTGTATTCTTCAGAAATACTTTCAGGATTATGCTAGAAGATAAGAAAGAAGAAAACTTCATTTGCCCTCACCTTTAAATTTAAGAAACAAATCCAGTTGTGATTAGAAGTGCTGATGTTAATTTAGTCAATCTCAAGAATTACATATTTTCACTACTATTTGCATACAGAACTTTTCATAACTGCAAGAGCAAGTCTCCAAGGATGGTGGACTTGAGTTTAATGAGATCTGTGCAAGACTTTCATCATGTCCTAATTGATAATGGAAACACTATACAGTGTGTTGTGGGCATGACTTGGGGGTTTTGTTGTTGGGGGTGTTTTGTTTTATTTTCATTTGGGTGGTTGGTTTATATTTTGTTGTGTGGGTTTTCAGGCATTTTGTTTTCATCTTGTTGGGTTTTAAAGAAAATGTGACTGTTTGGAAAGTCCTGGGAAAATCTTAAAATATTTGTTGGGCTGTGGTGGGTTGTGGATTTAGGTGGGGTTTTGGTTGGGTGAGGTGTCTTTAGTTGCAAAGAGAATAAAGCTGTAACTAGTGTTCCAGTAATTCAGTTGTCATCTATATTACCTGCATCCTATAGAGTCTTCTCTTTTCTTTTCAATCGCTTCTGTAGAATATGAGTATTTTTTAAAAGATGCCTTTCACTGTGGTGTCAGAGGCTTCCTCTGTTAGTTACTGGTAGATTGTACAAGAGTCCTTTAAATTATGTGGAAGATCTCTTTGGTCTTTTCTTGTCTTTAATAGCGAGGATGAGAATTCAAGTAATTATCAGGAAGGTGTTGTAGTGTTTGTTGATCTCCGAAGATCTATGTTGGATCAGGTTCAGCTTGTATAGAACAGAGGGGAAGACTGTTTTATAGGAATTACTGAGTGCAGTAATCTTTACTGAATAGTGAAACATTTCTTTCATGAAAGTACTGAAAAGTTTGTACCTGTCTTGGTTTTTACTGTGTAGTCTCAAGATGGCAGAATTATTTATGGAATGTGAAGAAGAGGAGCTAGAACCGTGGCAAAAGAGAGTGAAAGAAGTGGAGGAGGACGATGATGATGATGATGAGCCAATCTTTGTTGGGGAAATCTCAAGCTCAAAGCCAGCTAGTACATGTAAGTTAACATTTTCCATAATCTCAAGCCACGTATTTCAAGGTGTCTTAATTCTTAAAGCTATTCTGTAGGTTGCTGCCCTACTGAAAACTGAATTCTTAAGAAATTCTGTCCTAAAACTCAGGCTATGCAGAGCTCTGTCTACCTTTAATCTTAAGTCTCTGAAGTCAAAAGAAGGACTTTTGATGTTTTTAGCATTAATAATACGATAAAGAAACCATGCATGCAGTTGCTCTCAATATAGTTGATACTTAGTTATATACTTGGAAGTGTATCCCTGCTAAAGGAACATGCATGAATTTAAGTCTTCCTGTTACAGTCTCTTTTTATTTCTCCACCCCATGTTTCATGTGTTGGTGGACAACATTGACAAAATCAAAGTAACTCTTAAGTGTCCGTAATAAAATCACAATCAGGAAAAGTGATTAATGTGAAAATAGTAGCAGTCCTCTCTGTTAAGAAGGAGATTTTTATTAATAGCTATTCATCCCCTGTAAAATAAAGAGGTTTTTTCATCAAGTTCTGTAGTTTTCTCCTAATGCAGGCAGTACAGGGAGTGAGGTTAGGTGGTTGTGATGACAACAGATGTGTCAGGATTCCATGTTTGCCCTGTGCTTTGGCAGGTAAGTAAAGGAGAACATTATTTTTGTTACTTAATTTTAGTAATTAAACTTTTTGATTTCTGTATGTGGTCATCCATCTTGTTTTAAGAGGTTTGACCTAATGTTTCTTTAGCTATACCATACACAAGACTTTGCCTGGTGAGGTTTACTGCATTTAGTTTGTCTCATCTCAGCTGTGCTTGTATGCAAGATTTCCACAGTCATTTTCTGAAGGTGTATAATTTGCATTGAAGAATCTCAACACCAAATGTTAAACTAGGCTCTCTGTCACGCTCTGCTCTATAGACTTTAGAGCTGTTATTAGCTGTTCAGTCATTATAATTCACAATAATACCATCTTGCATCTGAACTCATATTTTACTTCGTTACTCACTGGGACAGTAGGTCTAGTGCTTCTTACACTGGCTTTAAAGATGTGGAAAATTATGTTTGAAATATTAAAGAAATACTGAAGCTGATGTTAAAGTTCTCTAATGTGAAAATAGTTCTTAAGGATTAATTAAAAAAAAAGTTTCTTTTGAAAATTTGAAGAGTGTTTTAAAAATACTCTCAGAAGTTTTCTGCAGTTACGAATTTTTAGAAGGACTGAAATATACCCTCACTGTTTTCTGGAAGGTCCAGAGACCTCTGCATTGCTATAGGTAATTGGCAGTAGGTCATGACACAGAACAACCAATAAGGCACTAGGCTTATGTTCTAACAACAAATATACTACGTTTCACTGGAGTCATTATAGCCTTGAGATTTTTTTTTTTGTAGTCAAAGGATAGAAATCGTTTAGGTGAAAGCTATAATTTAGATATGATTCAGCAACTTCAATAGCTTGGTTAAAAGGTAGAGACTTAAAATGTATGCATCTTATTCTAGTGCTGTCCATACTCGGTCCTGACACAAGTGAAATCACTTATGGTATAACTCTTTACTTTATCTCTTTTCCTTCCCTTTCCTCAACTTTTCTCTTTGTAATCTTCTACTTCACTATCAAAAACAGCTATGGAAGAATGACCTCAGTTCTTCTCTGGCTTGTAAGTAGTACTACCTGGCAGTAGTCAGGCTTCAGTTTGTTATTGGTGGTAGGCAAGAGACAGTGAACTCAACTTTTCTTATCACTATTACTTAGTTTTTACCTGAGAAAGTTCCTGTCTGATCAGATGAAAAATTAGATGACAAATGGAGACTCTCATGTAGTTCTTAATTTTTTTGAAATGTATATTTTCTACAATATATAGCAATCTTTTTTAAAAGCTTTCCTGACAACACAATTAAAATTTTTTTCATACAGACTGGTGTAGAAAACTTGAAGGAAATAGTTAAAAACCCAACTTTGACCTGCTGGTGCAGTGTCATGTACAATAAAGTGCCACTTCTGATGTAATGGAGGATTAGTTTGACTGGGATGGAAAATAATTCACACTTTGTTCCCTTTACCATTTCCTGCGACTGCTAATTTTTCTTCCTTTGTTTTTCATAATGGTACAAACCTGTCATTTGTTGCTACTTATTAAAATGTTGTTCTGCATGTTAGCTTTCTTATATTTTCATAAATGTTTTACCTAAACAGGACAAATAACACTTGGATGGTGGAGAGGAAAGGGCACATCAAGTCTATGATGAATCAGTTGAGTCTTGTAAATCTAGTTTATAACTTCAAATCACAGACTTTCTGAAATGCTCTTTTTAAAAACGGTAACCTCTACATTTGTGTTTTAGGATGTGAAATGTTTGTGCATGAGACTGTCTGAAGCTCCATATGCTTTGTGAGACAGCTTTTAGTTTTTCGTAGGTAGATAAAGGCTTAAGTTTCATTTCACTTTGGAATTCAAATGTGAGATATAGATTTATTAACAAACAAAAAAGTATGTGTTCAGCTAAATCCTGAGTTAAGTTAATGCTTGCTTGTGGTTAGTGTTGTGTTGAAATAAAACCACTAGTACTATAACGGAATCAAATTTTGTCATATCTTAAAAAATGCAAGCTGCTTTAGATCTGCTGGTTGCAGCTTCTTTTTTCTTAGTACAATCTAAATTAAAGTGGCAGATTGAAAGCTGTGATATTTGGATCTCTACTGCTATTTCATTTGTTTATCAGCCTGAGTAGCGTACGCTAATGACCCGTTGCTGGAGGAAACATCTATAGGGTTGTTAAACACAACAGGCAGATACTCTATTATTTGAGACCATGATGTAATTTGACTCTGATTTGAGAAGGTACTTCAAACCTTGTTGGTCAGATACTAGAGGATTAGTGTAATTTCAAATGCATATATTCACATGTCAGAGCAAGAAACATGACAGGAATACTAACAGAATTGAGAATTGGATGGTAGAAAAATATTTTTATTTGAATGTTTTTGTCACATTCTGGAATGACCAGAAATTCCAGACTAAGACCTTAAAAATACGAAAATATTGGTGGCATTATTTGGAGAGTAAACAAAAAAATCTAAGAAATTCCTTGTGTTTCTAATTAGCTAGAACACTGGTTATAGACTACCATGTACCATATGTAAGAAAGTCACTCCTCTTGTAATGCAATTTCAGCACAACTCCTTTGATTGCTGGTCTGGTGATTTTTATTTTGCATATTAAAATGGAGATCATTAAGTCTGAAAACAGTTTTGAAAGTGCTGTATTTTCCTGTAATACAGAAGCAAATTGTGTAGCTACTACTTTAGACAAAATTCTTCCATTAGTGTGGAGCAGTTCTGGTATTTGGGGAACTTATTACGATGAGAAACAGAAATGAATAAATGCATTATAATCAGCAAAGCTAAATGTTTATGAAGTGTTTTGGTTTTTTTTGTACTCTTATTTGTGTGTTAATTTATCTTCGTTTCTGAGGTGAACTAGCCTAAGGGGAGTAGAAGAACATATCTTAACTTGTACAAATGACGCTTTGTTTTGCCAGGTATTTATTTTAGAAATAATATTCTAATTTATGAGTGGAATCCTAATTGGCTTAATTAGTGGGTATAAATGCTACTTTTAATTTGAAAAGAAATTAAGCTATTAATTTAACTGCAATTAAGATAAATGTAACTTTTGACAGATATATTGAACAGAGTCAACCTCAGCTCATCACGAAGGGGGATACAGAATGGTGCACCCAGTAGAGGTACTTTATTGTCGTAATATGGTAATTAAAAAAATAAAAAATCCACAACACTTATGAAACATCTGACTGCAAAATTACATAAAGATAACTTTGGAATCCTTTGCAACAGGTACAGTTACTACATTCAAGCCTGACAGTCACCATTATGCGACACCTGCCTCCAGCCCCAGTGCCATGCCTGTTTCATCAATCTTTCAGTCTGTATCCAGATCTACAGCTAGCTCTGTAGCAGTTCAGCCATTGTCTATACCAGTGAATGTTTCAGGAACTTCACAAACACTGCAGAGACCAGTTGCTGGATGTTTATCAACACAGCAGATGCCTGGGTCAAGTTCTGGAATATCACAGCCTGTTACCAGACCAGTAACCATTCCAGTGACGACACAGCCTGTATCAAGAAATATCACGGTTCCTGTAGTGGCGCAACCTGTATCCAGGACAGTGACTACTGTAACAGCACAGCCTGTAATACTTGATCAGGTGAATTTTTATTTCCTTAAACTGTAAAATACTCAGGTGCAATCACTTTTGAAAAAATTGAGGAACATGCTGACACAGTTCAGTAATTTAAAGATCTGAACTAGATTATAGACCAGTATTCTATAAACTGTAGATTCTAGAACCATAACCTTGCTCTGATGAATTAAAATACATATTTTAAAAGTCTGATTTGCAAGACTCAAAGCTGATAGCTTTAGTAACAGTGGAATTATATTAAATTAATTAAAATTTTAGGTAACCTGTTTAGGTTATTTGTTTTATGTTGTTTGGAGAAATGATGGAAATTCTCATTCTCTAAATTTTGTCTATTTCTCTACTCAGAGATGGATCCTCCATATTGATAAATTATTTTCAGTTTTAAATAGCTTACAGTTGGTGTTTTGAGTAACTTTGTGGTTTTCCCACTTGCTTTTTGCTTCTTAAGAGCATGCTGTAGTGGTAGTACCTTTGGTGTTCCTTTTTGGTTCACATAGCAGTTGTAGTGAAACGGTAGTATGGTGAGGAGGACTTGAGCAACCAAAAGTTGTAGGGTCGGTAGATGAAACAATTTGACAACATAGCCCAAGATAATTATGCACATAAATGATGTATCATAGATGTTCCTGGTTTCCCTAAGAACTTCAAAATGATAGCTTTAGGGAGACAAGATAGATGCTGTTTTTATTGCCTTAGCTGTGGGACACTTCTGAAATTTTAATCTTCATTGTCTCATATTTATTTGAGGTAAACTATGATGTGATATAATTTTTGAAAATAGTTTAAGCTGAAACCGTTTAGACTGTGCCTATAACATTAGTTACTACTGTCAGGTTAAAATTAACCTTGTCAGTAGGCACCATCTCTACTGTCTATGCAAATATACACACCTGCAGTTGTCCCAGCTGTCAGTCTTTTGGTAGAAATCGTGCAACCTGATGTATTCTGTGTTTGCTGAACTGAGT
Source organism: Megaceryle maxima (assembly GCA_024605025.1). Lineage (NCBI taxonomy): Eukaryota > Metazoa > Chordata > Aves > Coraciiformes > Cerylidae > Megaceryle > Megaceryle maxima. Next base: position 41,691 of record JANHGN010000199.1, read on the forward strand.
GATCGATCTGAATGAACATAGTTAATAAGGCCATTAAAACATGAGAATTAAATGTTCTTAAGACTTGTGGCTAAATAATTGCCCATGGGAGAGTTGAATTTTAAGAAAAACAATGCATTGTAATCATTGCCTATCAGCTGGGTAACTGAATCTCTGGCAGATTCCTTAGGAAAGAACTCTTACTTTCCAATTTTGAGTCTTGAGCAGTTGATTGTTAGTTTACAGAGAGAAATTGTGGACATGTCTAGTGAAGCGGGTTAGCTAAATCAATCTGCACTGGATCTGAGAAGGCTTAAAAGATATATAATCAGAAGTCCAGATACCAGTAGGATATCTAGGTTGCTTCTGGAGTCCTCTTCACTCGTATCTTTATAAAGCAGGACAGAATAATACAGAAAGGTCTGCTGCTTCACATGATGTGTACTCATAGTTCAAGTCTGTGAATTCTATAAATGTTTACTTATGTCATAGTATGCTTTATGAAATCCATCAAAGGAGTGTTAGGATGTCTTGGGGAATATCTACTGCAAAAGAAAGCACCTTCCTTTACTTCCTCTGAACATACATGCTCATGTTTTTGTTCTAATAAAGTTGCTAGCAACCTCTACATTGTTTTTGTTAGGAAACCTTAGAGTAAACAGACCTAGGAAAGCTGAACTGTTCCAAAAGGTAAGCTGGACGTAATTCATCAAGACAATCATTTCCTTTAAAGATGCTATGCACACAGCACTTCTTTTTTTGAAAGCTCTGTCATTAACCAAGTTTGCTTTCAACTTGAATGTCACAGATGAGTCATTTTAGTTAAGTTTTATAGTATTACTTTGCCAAAATCTGCAGGTTGTTTTTCTTCACTGTCAGAGAAACACCCATTTGAAGAAGTTGCAGCCTGCAATATGACTATCAAGTTACACAGAATGGAAAAGGATCTCTAACCATGTACTAGTCAGTTCTGTCTCTTCAAAGTTAGATTGACATGCTTTAGAAAGTACTGCATCTTTTCTGGGGTATCCAGTGTATATATATTTTGTGGTCTCTTAAGACTTCTACTGTTGAAATTTATCTTATGTTTCTATGGTTTCTTTACAGCATTGACATGTTTATCATGGCTTTCATGAACTCTTACTATGAAGTTTTTCTAAATGTAACATCCTATTCTTTGGATGTTAAATTCTTGAGTACCTTTAGGAAGACTTTTTTTCAGAGGCTTTTTCTGTATTTAAGACATGCTGAAAGTGAATCTTCCATCTTTTCAACTTAATTTTTCTAGATTTGGAATTGTATTTCCAATTTTGGCCTTATCAAGAGCAATTTTTCTTGGTTTTGTTTATTCCTGACACTTGATTATGTTAAACTTTTTTGGGTAAAGAGACTTGTTCTGTGTGGTTTTCAGTTTTTTTTTTAGGACAATACAATAGTTCAGCTTTTTGGGTAAAGTTTGTGATTTCTAATATTGCTCTTGCCACATTATATCATTTGTTGTTCTTAGTGTCAGATGCATACTACCCATATTTTGATTCATATTCTTGGTTTGAATTGTCTTGATTCATGAGCTCCTTAGGTTTTGAGGATTTTTTTTTTCTTTTTTTTTCTTACTTAGTCTTGATTTCCTGTGGGACTGCTGTTTTATTTGATGATTTTCTGCCTTGGGTTTTGTCACACTTTCATTTACACATTTTCTGTTTCTTCCCAACTTGATTCTTCCTAAGTGGCAAGGATTTCAAGTAAGTTTTTCTGAGAAATGTTTGATGTTTGGATCTTCAGCTTCCAAATGTTGAAACTTATATTTGAAATGAAAATATTGTGAAGATGACTGAGGTATGACTAGACACTATGTCAGGACCCCTTTTTAGCTGAACATCCTTCAGAGCGCCCTTGCATTCTTAATACGGTGCAATATTTTTTAATCTTGGGATGTCAAAAATTCTTTCTGTGGGAACTGATTGCTTTTGATCACCAACTGAGCTGAAACACACATTCCCTCAATTTCACAACATGTAGTTCTGTGATTTACCTTTTGTCAATGTTTGGTAGCCCAGGTTTATCATTTAAGTACTCCTTTCCGATCACAGATTTGATTCACTGACTTGCTGTAAAAGTCTATGGTTTTTGTGCTCTTGTTCCTGCACTATGTTAATTCACTTCCAGAAACTCTGGAGTTGAATTTGGCTTCAGTGATACTGTTTACTGCAATTCTAATTCCATCAGAGCTATTGCTGTTGTATATAATAACATAGGGCTATCCTCTTCTTTTAAAAAAAAGAAAATATATTTTTTTCTTAGTGGTGAAGATTTTCTATAATTCAGTGCTCAGAATGCTCTCCAGTAAGTCCCGGACAATTCTGTCTATACCTTTCACCTAGGCACTTTCCTCAGTCTGAGCATGATTCAGGTTCCAGTTAATTTTGGGAGAGGAAATATCTGATACCATGCATTCTAATTTCTCTGTATGGATTTGGTTACCAATTACCATGTTGGTTTCCACAGTTAGGAAATCTGAGATGCACAGTAGGATCCCCATATTTTCACTAGTGCCTTAGAAAACTAAGAGCAGTGGATTATTTTTCTTCACTTGAGCCCTAGGAACTTAATTTATAAAGGTGTTGGGTTTTGCCTTTCTGCATGTGAAAATGTCTGTACATGTTAGTTTAATTTTTTTTTAAATTATTTTATTTTCAATGATTTGGAAAAAGGTTTTTTCTTTTTTTTCAATTTTTATTAAAATGTTTTTGCTTTTTGATGCATGGGAAGATTGGGGCTTTCTGTATGTAAAATGACAGAGCCACATTGCACAAAAAGAAACATTATAAACAGAAAATAACATTTTGAAAATTGAGACTTTGAATTTACAGGATGTCTGGGGGTTTGCTTTTTTACTTGCCAGATATGTTTAGTATATACTAGGGAGATGTACATATGCCATCAGAATAGCCATGTTATTTTGAAGAAAGTTAGTGTTAGTAGTGTGTAGCTGTTGTATTGGTCATTTCAAATGTAGGTGGTGTGCATAGTCCTCTATACAAAGAGCCTACCACAAGCTTACCATCTGAGCATTAATTGTCCTTGAAGTGAGGTTTGCAGGCTAAACTGCTTTGTTTAGGATTTACTGACAGGTCTGAAACCATTGTGGCTCAAGTAACACCCGCTCTGTTAGGACTGCAGCTGGTGTAACTAACTTGTAACAAATGCAGCAGAGAAATTTAGTAGCTGTTTCCAGAACTACTCTTGAATGTGTATTTGGCTAGATTAGATTAAGTCACTCAACAGAAGAATGAATGACTATTCATTATCATTAAAGTCCTGGAGGGTCTTCATTTAAGAGATGTACAGCAAAAAGGAAGGATGGGGACAAGTATCTTCCTTTTTGTTCAAATCTTTTCTGGTACTTAGGGGTCCTAAAATAGATTATCATAACAGTATGCGTACGTGTGCACTTTAGACTTCTTTCCATCGAGTTTAGTCAATGTGGTGATAATTAAAAATGTGGTAACTCCCACAGGGATATTTTCATATAAGTCACACAATTGTGAATGCAAAACATTTTGTGAGATTGATCTTCACAGCAAAATATTTTGGCCTTTGTGTCATGGATACATTGATGACAAAGGCTGTGTATGTGTATTGAGGGTTTTTCTTAAATTAGGAAAATGGAGCTACTTCTGTCAAATTTGTGCTTTGTTTCACAGTACAGCTTGATGAAGTGTAACCGATTGAATTACTTCAGAGTAGAAAGATCATGTGCCAATATTTTGCCATTCATATCTTAATGTTGAAGTTAAACCTAACTCTCTTGTAAGGTTTCTCTTAACTCACTATTGCTGAATATATTTCATGTTTCAGATTTTGTGGAAGGATTTAAGATGTGGGCAGTATTACTGAGTCTTGGAAAGTGTGTTTCTCCCACCTTGCCCCCAACCTTGAGTATTTCTAAAGAGAACTAAGTTCATGAGTGTTTTTTCTCTTCATGTGTTACCTATTGAGTGATCAGTTAAGGTGTTCAGTTTTAACAGTTTTCAGTACTGGAGCCACGAAATGTGGACTATTTAATTTTTAGGTTATATGTAGTAATAAAGGGCAGATCTTTTAAACTGAAGGGTAAGAGGATAGTTATACTTGGAGATGCTCAAAACAAGGTGCTGAGAAATAGGAACTTTGGGGGTTTGAATGTTATTTCCAGAAGTCCTTATGAAATTACATAAAGAAATAAAACCCTTTAGTGGTATCGTGAGCGAGTGCCGTTCCCAGTCAACATACTAGAGATACACTTTTACTTTCATTAAAGCTTGACCACTTAATAGAATTTCATTGATTTAGTATTAGGTTGCTTTGAGAAGCTTGTGCTTCCTGCAAGTTTGTGCTGCTTTTGAGTTCTATTTTCTGATTTTTTTTTTTTTTTTAATGCAGCTAGGTGTTACACAAGAGTAAGAGGCAAATGCCTGAGTTGTAGTTGAAAGAAGAAAGTATTAGGGTTTTGTGTTTTGTTGTTGTGGTTTAAGTATAATTTAAAACATCATTAGACTTTTGAACAAAAGCAATTACAATTAGCAATTCAAACAGGTTTAGTAATATCTCATAAAATGGACTTTCCCAGGTCTTACAGTTGTATTTATTATTCTAATACACAGCTATGAATAAATTAACAATCACTGATGAGAGTTGCAAAGTTATTAAAATGTCAAAAGAAACTATTTGGGGGAGATTGTAATTAACCTGATTTACAGCTGAGTACTTATGAGTACTTTTAAGCAATCATATGTTTTTAAAATAAACCCTTTGAAGACTGCAAGTAAAAAAATGTTAAACCTCAAATTTCTTTTCCCTCTTGAAAATATCTTATTAGGATTATATTATGGATTCTCCACCAGCTGCACCAGATAATACATCTGGTATACTGTTTGGTGTGAGACAGAACTCGGGAGTTCCACAGTACCAGACTGGGCCAGCAGTGAATGTAACAGGTGGGTATGACTGTAGTAGTTGATAAGAGAAACAACTTCATGTCATTAAACTGCAGTGCAGATCTTTGGGCTATAACTTTAAATAGGCTTTGTAGAACATAGTATAGCTACTTTTTTCTTCCCCCTGTACATAACACTGTATATTGTTTAATGAAATAAACTTTGGAGCATTGTGTTGTCAGACTTTGCTTTTCAGTGCATTAGACTGACTGTAGTATCAACTGATGTCTTAAAATGCTTATTTAGATGAAAAAAATGACCAGATAAAGTATAATTTTCTTTCACCAATAAAGGCTCTTTTTCAGTATATCCAACACTCTTTGACTACCGTGCATAGGAATGACTGTTAGTGAGAGAGGAGCTGTGAACAGTACCAGAACTTTGCGTGCTGCATAGATTCCTTGTGATGATGATCTTGGTTTCTTGACTGCTGTATGTAGGAGTTGGAGTAGATGGGATCAAAAGGATGTGAAAAGCAAGGGGAAGGGAAATAGTACATAGTTTGACAACAAAAATACTTTTTTTTTTTTTTCAACCTGCTTAAAAACAAAAAAGTGCCTTTTTTTTGTGTCACAGTAGTTGAAGTAGATTTGAAGCATGCAGTGTATTCAACCTTAAACAAACTAGAACTTGGGACTTCCCTTCTCTTTTGTGAAGGATTGTTCTTTTGTAGTAACTGACCACAATCCTGTCTTTCAGTCTGTAAGTTACAGATGACAATCACTTCTTTAACAGGTTATGTCAATGAATGGCCTAATGGGTTATACTAACAAGTGAGGTAGAACGGAGTGGTTGATGGATTATTCTGCTTGATGTGATGATTTTGCATCTTTAAATTTAGGCATTCACTCAAGATACTTATCAATAAAGATTTGGTAGTGTATTTGCCTGCATGTGTTCAACTCTTCTGTGATCTCATTCTTGTCCTACTGGGTTAAATAACCTTTTTATACAGTAAGCAAAGGCTTTATTTCTTGCCAGTGGTTCAGTATTCCAGGCCTTATTCTCCAAAGAACAGGTATGAAAGCTTGTCTGTGAGTTTGTGTTTTGGTGTTTGTTTTTTAATTTGGGAGACTTGCTTGCATATTTAAAAACTACATGTAAAAATTACATGAAAAATAAAAGACTTTGAGACATCCGGGATTGTAATTCAAAGCCTCTTAAATATACAGCATTTAGTTGTTTATTTCTGTAAGACAGCAATAGGATTTAGAAATTAAAAGAAAAGGTTTATAATTGTGGGCTGAAACACTGATATCTTTGACCCAGAAGGCAAATATAATTCACAACAAGGAAGTATCTGCATATTTTGTGTCTTGGAGTGCATGGTGAGGTCACATAACATACTTATGTGCATGTTGTTAATGTGTCAATGTCTATGTGCCTGTGTTGGTGCTATGCTTCCTCTAACTCGTGCAGCACTGCGGGCACAAGACTTTCTGGAATATGGTATTCTAAAGCAGAATCCTTTTGGGAACTGTCCTGTGATACTCAGCAGGACAATTTACCTTCTGTACGTGGATCATTAAAGACATTTTTTTAGCTCAATATAGCAAAAATATTTATTTCTGAGGTCCGAACTATAACCTGCTAACTAGGCAACTGTTTTCTTAGGTTGCTAACTAGGTGGTGGTGGTAAGTTAAACAGCAATGGTAACTCTTACCTGCAGGTTTCATGGGCACTGGGGATGTATGTTAAGCTGTAGTTTGCTTTCTGAGAATATTTTGAGATAATTCTTCCACAAACTTTACCTACTTGTAAGAAACAGAAAATGCCATAACCAATAGAAAACTGTTCTGTGGTATTTAGGACTTGACTGGACTATATATATGCATTCATAGCACTAGATTAATGGAGATGTTGGCGAGGGATAATGCACTAGAGGTATGAAACAACTTGGCTTTCATGTCCCTATTGTGTTAATTTGATGTAATTAATCTGATCTAATGTTAACACAGTATACGTGATGCTTTTATTTTAGGTTACCATTTCTAATGTCTTTTGCCATCATTCATTAAATCTGGCCCAGCCAGCACAGATGCACATAAGTGTTATTTTACAGCACTACTATAAAAATCTTTATGTTTAGGAACCCATCTGCAAGGTGACGCTGCGCCCAGTATACTTTGCTCCTTCTCGCAATCATTTTAGGTATTCTATACAATACTGTGTGTATGAGTATAGCCAACTATTTAGTAATAGCTACAAAAGATTTATAGAAGTATTCGCTAAGAGCAGAAAGTGAAAGTAGTAGACTGAAAAACAAGCAAGAAATGTTTGGCTGCTGCTTTGCTCTCTTGAGTACCTGGAGTCCCTGATAGTTTCAGCTGTGTGATCTGCTGCGTAGAGGATTGAACAAACTAGGCTGGAACGGAGGTGATTCTTGTGTTCATGCACCAGATGAGAGGCACTGTGATGAAAAGAGGAATCAATGTTATTAATACCAACCAGATATTAAATAATACTTGGAATTGGTTTGATTATTTTTCAAAATAGGTTTAAAATTTGTTTTGATTTCTGCTGTTTGCTTATTTAAATGCAAATCTATGTATATTCTTAGTATTATCATTCTTCTGAAAGATAGAATTTACTAGATCAGATGTAAACTGAGTTGTTAATGCCCATCTTTAGAAATATGTAAAATAGTCTTCAGATATTGTCACATATGTCAAGCTCTTTTAATGGAAATTATTACCAATTTTGTTAACGCATAAAAATCGTCCTTTTTTCCAAATCAGTTTTTCTACAATAAAATATCATACTTTACTGAAGATTCTTGTAAAATCAGTCAGACCTTAAGTAAATAAAAAAAAAAATAGCTAGTAGTATATAATGAATGATCTGTTTATTTTGTGAATGTGTTAATTTCCTTAGGCAAACAATGCATAGACTAAGCCCTTTCAGCTTAATGTGTTCATTTATGTCAGAAAGAAGGAAAGGTGTGTTACAAAAGACAACATTAGGATGATTAAAAGCATATATACAACTGACTTACATTTTCCTGTATGTGAGGCGTAGTGTGGTAAATTCTCCAAGATGTTCCAATGTCAGCATTCCCTCCTGGGAGTCTTTGCTTTTGTGGATTGAATGGGGAGGCTGTCCAGGCTTTGCCAGGTGTAGATAGTTACCACTGAGTAAACAGAACTTGGGGATGGGAGGGGGTTGTTTTGTTTCATCTCAGATGTTTCAATAATTTTCTGTGACACAAGTTCTCTGGTTTTTGAGAAGACTTTAAAGATAATTGGAAGAGGAATATATAAGAATGTCCTTAGTTTAGGTCATTGTGTCTGGTCCTTGCCATAGTTTATGATAGCCTTAAGGCTGTTTGCGGTCTGTGACTGAGAAATTTAAAAGGCCTGTGCTGTCACTTCAGGTTTCTTGATCTGTAGCTGTGCTTTTCTCAGGTTTACTTGAGGACTGATGACTGTATTGAGATGGCATCATCAAGGGTAATCTTACAGTGACAGAGACATGGGTTTTAGGACAAGATGGAGCCAAGTATTGATGGGTGTGTTAATCAGGCACCAAACTTCTGAATTTCCAAGTTATTTTGTTAGTGATTTTCTTTCTTTTTCTTTTTTTTTTTTTTTTTTTCCCCTAAAGAAATACTGCGAATGATAAGGGAATCAACTGCTCTTTCAGAAGAGTAAATAGGCGTGTTATGATTGGTCATTAGAAGTTACACCACTGTTTTAATTTTTCATAGAAACTGAAGTCTCCAGATGTTTTACGGAGTTAAATAACAAAGTGAACCAGCATTAATGTAGGACCAGGAAAAAAAGGAGAGATTTTTCATCAGAATGGCAGAGGTTGCTCCAAGTGAAAAACTTTAGTTTCAGAAAAAAAACCCAACAACTTAAGTTTCAGAAACTAGCTGCTTAACTTAATTTTATTACTGTGAACTCACCTGGTCTCAGATTAATGTTGGTCAAGATGTGAAAAGTAGACAAATTCAGGTGGTCATAGTATGATTTACTGGGTTTCAGGGATGAGTCTGTGTCTTTGTATTTACCTTTTCCATCTCCACTGGCCTTAGAAGATTCAGTCTAAGTTGGATATTATTTTCTTACCTTGCAGATGGTTTATTATTTTAGGGATGTCTTAACTACTTTATGTAGACATGTCCATCCTTTAAAGTGCAAGCATCACTAATGTGTTCATAATGTATTATGAAAAAAAAAAAAACCAACCCACAATTGAGGGTCTTTAATTTAAACCACCATAGGTCTGAATGAGGATGTTTTTCTAAGCGTCCTGCTACTTCTGAAGTCAACAGTGTAATTCCAAAAAAGGTCAAGCCTAATGAGGTTGGTGCTGGAAGCAATTCAGATGTTTCACCTACAGTTAACTTTTACCTACAGTTAACTACAGTTAACAGTAACACCATCACAAAATGTACCTTCAAAAGGTAGGGCAGATCAAATAGTCTAGCTGTCAATCCATGTGTCCGTTTCATGGAGAAAGCTAGCACTCTTGTAATGTTTTAAGTTGATTGGTATTATTAATGCTATTAAGGCACTGTAAACAAGTAACTGTTCTTATGCCTTAAATTAAAAAAAAACTTTCTATGCAAAGTTTTAAATACCTTTGCAAATGAATATATCCTAAGCTATTACCTATTCAAATTTTAGACTTCTATTGTTTAGTATATATGTTTGAATTCTGTAAAGCAATGTTTAGTTATTTAGTGGCTGTGAAGACAGATGATCAAAATAAATGCCCCTGACCTCATGCTCTGAGTTTACTGAAATTGTAGAAGACAACCAAATAGAAAATTAAGATTGCAAGAATTCTGTGACTGCTAATTTATCAGCTAATTCTGGTTAGATAAAAGGAATCTCTATCCTTGGAGATAGTCAGAAGTTGACTGGACATGGCTCTGAACATCCTGATAAGGTTAGACTCACTTTGGGAGGTTGGTTGAAAATACTTCCACAGGTCAAACCTAAATTATTCTGTGATTCTGTACTTTTGACTAACTATCACAAAGTGTGTTTTGCAGTTCCCCCTTTCTTTTTCAGCTGTGTTATTGATACTGTTTAAAATAGTAGTAGGAAGAGAGGAGGGGAATTTAAGGTTCAAAGAAAGGATGCTCTTTTGAAGAGCTTTCCTTTCCTACAAGAAGAGGAGTATTCTGGCTGTTTCAGCATATTAGTATCAGTAATTAGGTATATTTTCCTCCTGAGCCAAAAGGTGCTTTCCAGCTGATTCTAATAGATGAAGATTCTTGACTTTTCCAAACATATGTTCTTTACTGTTACATTAAAGTGCGGAACTAGATTATGTTGTTTGGAATCATTTCATATCTGGATTTTTTGCATGTCTTGTTTGCAGCTGGTTTGCCGTCAGACTCTTCCCAAGTAACTATAAGGAAGTGGCGATAACATGGAATATGGCAGGAAGGATTTTCTGTACCTTGTGTTGGTAAAACAGATATTGTGCTGCAGCCTGTAATACACAAAAGATAACTGGAGGATCTTACTAAATGCAGTAGTGAAAGTAGATTGTATTCACTGAGAAACTTATATTCGAGTTAATTTTTAATAACCCCCAAATAACCCCATGTTAGCAGTTTCTAATCTGTTGCAGAATCCAACATGAGATTTTGCTTAAGAATCTGGGGTTTTTTCCAATTCATCTTGAATTTAGCTGTGATGTGTCAAAATGTCTTATAAACTGTAATAGTAAAGACTTGCAGCACTGTTTTGCAGCACATCTCTTGCATGGCCATCCACTCCTGTGAAGGACTTTCTGCTTAATTATGACTCCTAACAATACTGTTATCTAAAAGGAAAAATATTGGTTGATCCATGTCTGCTTTATGGACTATGCAAGACTATTTTTATGAAAAGATGTATAATGCTGTTGCATGGTCATCTCTTAACTCATACACTTACTCATTCCCTTGCAATAAGGTGGATGTATTTGTGTGTTTATTATGTTTTATCATAGCCTTGGCAGGGTACGCTTGACTCTACAGTTAAGAAGTTAGTTAAAAGTCTTCCTGTGTTTGATATCTTCTACTTATTTATCATGGAGTCCTCCAAATCTGTGAATGACTTGAGAATGCAAGAGAACTTAATCTAGAAAAGTAGTCTTTGCTCTGATTTTTTTCTTGTAGTTCAGAGAAAACTGGAAGCCTGAGTTTATTCAGTGAAGCTTAGGCTAATGCAAAGCTTTTTCTGGTTTTGTTTTTGCTCAAAAGGTATTAATCATTTTATGTTGACCAGAGAAATACTATTTCCTTTCATTAGTGGGAGTAATTATTTAGAGGATTTATTCTCTGTATTCTCCAAAGACACCTTTGCTCAGCAGGAATGATGCATCTGAATAGGCCTAGGTTCCAGCAATTGTCCAGAGAGAAATAATCTCATTGAGAGCCAGGTGATGAAATTCATTCCAAAACCCAGTTATTTGAACCTTACTGTGATCATGATCAGGTCATGGCATAAACCAAGTTTTACATGGTCATTTAAGAATGGAAGTTCTTGCAACAGAAACATCAAAAATACAACCTGTCCAGAGGGTGGAGGGGGTGGTGCACAGAATGAATGCTTTGTCTGTCATGCTACCTTCTCCTCCTATTTTTTTCCTTATTTATTGCTAAGATTTTGTCAAAATTGTTTATAGGTTTGTATGAAATAGAACAAACTCAAACTCAGTTTGGAAAAAAGGAAGGGTGGTTAAAAAATGGTTGTAAAACCTTGCTTTTGGTTACTACAGCTACATAAGTTGTTACGGTTTTCATTTGAAATAGCATATTTTGCTAGAATGATAAATAATACAAATCGAGTATTCCGCTTGTAAATGATGAATTTTAACCTATTAAATTTTACAGGTACAAATGCTGCATCAAGCACGATTAAAAATGGAGGACCTTTTCCACGAGCTTGTCCGAAGTGCAATATTCATTTCAATCTTATGGATCCTCTAAAAAATCATATGAAGGTAAAATGTTTTGGGACTGGGAAACATTATAACAAACTTAGGCGGGCTTCTGTTTGGTTATGAGGGAGTGCCATATTTTGATATCAAGATAGTCTGGCTTCTGGCTATAATCAACCAGAGCCCAAATGCTCAATGGCTTGCAGTCACGGAGAGGAAGAACGGAGTAGGGGAGTTCTAAATCTTGCCGCTCTTTGCCTTGTTTTTCTAATGAATTGAGGCATATTTGCTGTCTCTGTATGATTTCTCTCTGCCACAGCTGTGACTTCTTCAACCATTGGCCAGATTCAGGTGAATTTGATGAAGGTAAGTGTGTATGTTAGTAGGCAGCCAGTTTACCCACATCTGTATTAAGTCACCACCGAGACAAAGGTGACAGTGTAAACTTAACTTTTTATCTTCATCTGTCACTTGGTAGCTAAAAAGGTTGTTAAGCTGAGAGGAAGAACTTTCTTTTGTAGTTCATACTTGAATGTTGTGAGAAACAAAGCTTTCAGAAACTAAGCATCACTTAGTCTGCTGATAAAACTAGTTGTTTCTGGAAAGTTTCCTGGGAAAATACTATTATTATACAAAGGTTCATGCCATTCTCAGGTATATGTATTCCATTTCAAGGGTCAGAGAAATGGCTTTGCACTCCGTATGCAATGTGAACAACCCATGCAAAAAGGAGTAGGAACTACTGTGTAGTAGAAATCTTTGAGAGTCTGAGTTACTGTTAAGAGATCATTCTCATTTACTGTCCTCTTCAGCTGCAAAACACAATTGAGAAACATACGTAATAGTGGGGAAAATACCCAAGGGATTTATCTTTCTCTAATCATTTTGTGTATAGTTGTCATCAGTGCAGTTGGATAAGAGAAACTCATACCTTTGTCTCTCTCTTCTCCTCCCCCTTTCCATCCAGTATTGTTGTCCAGATATGGTAAATCACTTTTTCTTGGAAATGGCCAAATCAGATTGTTCGAGCACAACAGGCAAGGCTGCTGAATCTGAGAAAGGAAAATTGATTATGTTAGTTAATGACTTTTATTATGGGAAACACGAAGGTGATACCCAGCAGGTACAACAGGAGCAGAAGACTCATACGACATTTAAGTGCTTCAGTTGTCTGAAAGTTCTTAAAAATAACATAAGGTATTTGAACTCGCTTTCTTAATTGCTTCATAATTGCCACCCATAGCTCTTAGTCTATGTCATTCTGGAATATATATATTTTTTCCTTATTGAAAACTGATAATATTGGGTGACTGAGCAGAAATGTAATTTATTTTTATTATGCAGGTATGGCCATAACTTAAACTTTTTAGACCAGAGTACAGATTTTAATGGTGTTTGGCATAAACAACAGAGTTTTAATGAGAGCAGTTGCAGGACCTTGGGGTTAGAAAGGGCAACACAAAGTATTTTACAATTTGCCATCTGAATTGATGGGATAGGAGTAGATGCATGTGTTAATTCCCATTAGGGATACACAATGACTCATAATTGTTGGTTTACTTAAGTAACATCTGTTATTTTGGTGAAATAATTTTACTTCCACATATTGCAAAAAAAACTTCAGTAAACTGTTTTACTAGGTAGACAAGTACATGTTGTTGTTCCTTTGGAACTTAAGGTCATTGAACTTTTTTACATGCATTCTTCAAGAGAAGCTGAAGTAGCAGAATTTAAACTGAAATATGGACTACTGCTTCAAAGGGCACAGGCTGCAAGTTAAAATGAACAGGTTTAGGCTAAAATTAGACCCATTTTATTGAACAGAAAAAGTTTAATGTAATTCCAAACATCAGGTTTGCTATTTACACATGCTTAATGATTAATAATAAGTAAGAGTGCTGGTAATTTGTCTTAAGCAGCTTGAAAACGTTTTATGTTGTTAGACTTTACTTTCATGACTTAGAGTTCATGTTAATTATGGCATACCTTCCCTTGCAGTGTATCTCTTAAGAGCAATAAACAATGTTTTATCTAAGCTTTTTCTTCTAGCTTTGTACACATAATACTTTTTAAATGAGCATGTCTTGCAGTATCACAAAAAGTAGTCCACAGAAAGAATACTTTATGAAGATACTGAGTTGACTTGAAAAAATAACTTTTCAAGCACTATTTTCCACTTAGCATTGTATTTTAAGCTATTGGTGTTATGGTGTCTGTGTTCCACAGCAAGTCATTCAAAATGAGTCACTTCATTTTTTTTTTTTTCTTTTAATTTCTCTGAAGCCAACTTTCAGTCATACTAATTTTTGCTATACTTTTTAAACTGTATACCATAGTTCTCTAACTTTAGAATTTTTATTAAGGTATTTTTTACACCTTTAACCATGTATAATGGACAAAATAAATACATAATACCTCTCTACTTCTAGTGGAAGTTTTCTAGATTTTTTTAATTCGGAAAAGCACAAAGTGATTCACCAAAGCAGTTCCCTGCTTCCATTAGGTGTATGGTTAAACACACCATTGAAATAGTCTTCTGTTAAGATAACATTCGGTACTAGTGTCAATTCCTTTCTTCTGCTTGGGTAACTGGCTTTCTTCAGTTAGCTCCATGCTCTTTTTTTTTTTTTCCAATTCCAAGGTCACCACTTTTGAGAACTACATTTCTCTTGTGAGTGTGACCTATATTTAATAGTTCCTCTGTCTGGACTGAAATGAAGCACATTCAAAATAGAGCATTTTTTGAAGTTTAACAATGGTTGGTTGTGCAGCTAACCTGTCCTCCTTCTGCTCCACCAGTAACTGTGACCTGCTAATGTTGTGGGCGCTGATACTTCTCAGCCACAATAGGTTCCTACTACAGATGTGTGACATATTAAACAGGAAAGGGTGGTAGCTTGAAGTAGTAACATACCACCAACTTCCTTATATTCTTTTGATTGTCAGTTGCACAGTGGCATTCTTTGATAACTGTCCTTCATAATTCAACATCAGTCCTAAATGCTTTATACAAAGAAAGGTTTTGGAACCCTAATAGATTTGAAGATAAAGCTATAATATCTGAATTGCAGACGTGTTCCTTGCTACTTAATGGTTTTCAGCAGAGCTAAAGTTATACTTGTTTCAGAATGTGGCTTTGAGACTTTGGTAGTGGTGAAGTGTGAACCACTGACATTTTGTTGGTGTTGCCTTTAGCAATTTCCCTTTATTTCAAGGCAAACTTTGTATAAGCAAACAGGGAAAAATACAGTGGATTGCTTAGTCTTAGAACATGTTTCAGATATGTCACATGTTCCATGTAATCAGTTTTCTTTTTTAAGACTTAAAAGATGATTTTCAGCATAGTCACCTTGCTTACCTTTGTTCCCTTTTAATTTTTTAATTTTTGTTTTCTTTTTAAAGAACACGCCTTAGATTTTTAAATTTGTAAGTCTGTGCAGAGTATAGTTTCTAAAGAATCCTGTACATCTTGCACATGATATATCTTCTATATTGAAAGTAAAAATGTAAGTTTTTTTGCACCTGTTTGCTATCATTTAAAGGTTTATGAACCACATGAAACATCACTTGGAGCTTGAGAAGCAGAGCAGTGAAAGTTGGGAAAGCCACACCACCTGCCAACACTGTTACCGGCAGTTTCCCACTCCTTTCCAGCTGCAGTGCCACATTGAAAGTACACACACGCCTTACGAGTCATCTAGTAAGTTGGATTGTATTATACTGAATCTTTTTCTGACCTAAAATTTTTAAAATATTTTCTGAATTTGCTGTTTTGTAACTTCAGAATAAAGCTATTGTACTTTAAAAGCAATAATCTTGACATTTAACACAGGAGGTGAGCACTCATTTATGTTAGAGCAGGGGGAGGGGGTGGAAAATAAGCTTTTTGGTTTGTTTTTTAATGGGAAGCTCAACTGCAAGTATTCATGTTGCTTAAGGGTTTTGCACTCCTGGCTTCTTGAAATTGTACAGGGAATTTCTTCTGAAGAGTGGAATTATCACTAGATTGTTTTATCTTTATAGATATATGTAGTTTGTATATACATACGTATTGTAATCTATCTGGTTAATGACCCTAAATAATTTTTTTTTTCCTTGTTTTTCACTTTCTAGCAATTTGTAAAATCTGTGAATTATCCTTTGATACAGAGCAAGTTCTTCTGCAACATATGAAGGACAATCATAAGCCAGGTGAAATGCCGTATGTTTGCCAGGTATCTCAGAGTGACTGTTTTTTACTTAGATTGCACCAGCCCCCTGTCTTTAACGTCAATAAACTTTTAACAAGAAAGTTAACCTTCTTGTTTTAGGTATGCAACTACAGATCCTCTGCTTTTTCAGATGTAGAAACACATTTTAGAACAGTTCATGAAAATACAAAACATTTACTGTGCCCGTTTTGCCTCAAAGTAATTAAAATTGGAGCGCCATATATGCATCATTACATGAGGCATCAGGTAAGCAGATATTTCCAACCCTTAATGCTAGAAAAAATGCTAAATGTATCTCTTGGGGGTGGGGGGAAGCATAACTGTTTTGTATGGTTGTTACTGGATAAGAATAGCTAATAAAATATGGTAGAAGAATTATGACTGCTGCTTTTGAAATGTCTTTGAGGGAAGTGTTAGACTTTGTCATGTTGTGTGACATCAACTTCCCACTTAAAGATATTCTTTCAAGCCTATTTAGATATATGAAGTTGTAGTGATCTGTTTTTCTGGAGATCACTAGCAAACGTTTCACTAGTTCAAGGAGAAAAAGATTGTGAAGTACTGTCTTCCTGTAGCTGGTAACCCAATTCCTCC
This sequence comes from Megaceryle maxima, assembly GCA_024605025.1. Taxonomy (NCBI): domain Eukaryota; kingdom Metazoa; phylum Chordata; class Aves; order Coraciiformes; family Cerylidae; genus Megaceryle; species Megaceryle maxima. The sequence continues at coordinate 58,337 of JANHGN010000199.1, forward strand.
TCCTCTTAGTAATGATACAGCCTTGCATTTTTAAGCGTTTAAATATTTTCCCTTTTTAATTGCTGCACAGTTGATGCACATAGCTTTTTTTACAATATTGGGAGTTTGTCTGGTTGATGTTTTAGAAACTAGATGACCATTGGTTGAGACAAGCTAGGGTTGGAGTTCTGTTTATTTTGACATACATGCTTATTATAGATTCTCTTCCATTTTTAAAAGAAAAAAGGAATATACCGTTGCACCAAGTGCAGACTGCAATTTTTGACATGCAAAGAAAAAATGGATCACAAGACTCAGCATCATCGAACATTTAGGAAACCCAAACAGTTAGAAGGATTGCCTCCTGGAACAAAGGTAAGTGTTCATACAGAGAATTAGAGGGGACAAAGGCAAGCAAGTATTGGTAGAGAAAGGGTTGGCATAGAAGGAAATGCTTTTTTTCCTATTTTTTTCAAAGAAAAGATTTATTTTATTTTTTTTAACCTCTAATTTTGAAACACAAAGAAAATACTTCTGTTGCAGAATTGACAGGCACAGGTTATGGTTTCTTCCTGGTCATCTGTGGTGTTGATTTCAGTCCCATTCTTCCATACATATGTATGCCAGCAGTCCTGACAGTGCTGCTGCTTTCTTGAGCTGTTGGTTAATTTGCCACCTCTTCTTTACCATTTCTTGTGCTAGGGAAAAAAGGAAACAGTCGGGATGTTGGTGTGAATGGTCTGCATAATTTCTTGTGATATATGTTCAAACTGTGGAAGATGGTAGCAAAAGAGACCTATGTCTCCACAGACAATATGTGCTTAAAACAGAGTGCACCTGGTCTTTTTTAGCTCCAGCATTAGAAGGGGAAAAAACCTCCACAATTCCTGTGAAGTGTTTCTTATGAAGTAAATTTGGGTCCCCTTAGAACACTTAGTCTATCTTTAAATCATTCTTTCATTTCTTGAGGAGGAACCACTTAGACTAGGATTTTCCTGTATATTTCAGAACTTTTTACCTACGGTTTTTTTTTAATAAAGTGTGAAGATATATGTCCTTTCAGTTGAAAGGAAGAAGAAAATTAATATTTTTATCAGGTCTTCACAGTTCGTTCATTAGCTGTAGAATCAGGAGGGGAAAATAACCGAAGTGGATGCTTGATTGTGTTTCTTGGCAGGATGTAAAGCACCGATTCTCTACTCTGAGCCTATATCTCATTTTTCTAAAGACTTCAGGATCTTCATGATCTAATACGAGCTTAGATTAAGTAAAAATTTTGGTGTTAGTATACCTTGATGGGATGTGGATGATGAGACCAAAGAGCTTGGAACTGGGTATAGAATGAGGTACTTCTGAACTATGGCTGTGGGCAAGAGGTATAATTAGGAGTCATGCCACAAGTGAAAACCAGAGAACCAGATTTCAGGACAAGACAAGGGTGAGCAATAATGCCAGATGAGAGGTCAGAAACCATAACTAGTCCTTGGGGCCTAGGGTGAGCAGCAAAAATATCTGAAGTAGATTGACTAATTATAAGGCAACAAGACACATGGCTTTTGTTAAATCCAGGCACTTATGGGATTGTTTAATATTCTTTGTAGTAGGGCTGATTGGCCTCACCCTTCTGTTTCTTTTCCACAGCTACTTATTTGTTTGAAGAAAACAAGATGTAGGTAGTTGCAAGTCTGAAGACAGCAGTGTGTTTTGTCATGACTGACAAAATACCTTTTAAAGCATCCAATACACTATTGAAGTTAGGTTTACTGTAGTCAACAATATTTCGTATTTTTCAAAGCAGTCTTTAATGAGGAATGGTTTTTATGCTATAATTTTTTTGTCCTAAAGTGGCTTAAACTGAGACATAGGACCATAGAAAGTTTAAATATAAATAGAAATATTTTTATATTTCATACTTGTAGGTGACTATTCGAGCATCTGTTGGATCTCTTCAATCAGGATCATCAGCTACATCTTCTGTTAGTACGAGCACTTCCACGTTTCAGTTGTCACCTAAAGCTAAAAATACAACCACTAAAAATCATAACAAACCTAATACAAATAGGTCAAAAGCAAAATCAAAGCCAGCTACGTCAAGGAAGCAAAATGCATGGACTAACAGCAAAAAAAAAAAGGAAGTTACAAATACAGCATTGCATAATCTAAGGTAAATATTAGCATTAAAAATACCTTGCATATACTCGAAAGTTGAAATAATCAGTTATTTATATTCAGATCACTTTTGATACTTCAATACAGAAGATTTGACACTTCAGTTTAGTGGAAAAAGCCGGCACTTAAACTTTCCATATACTGGCACTGTGGTTATAATTCTGAATCTTCATTCACCAATTTTATTCATGGTCAACTAATTTATGATGAAAGAACAGATGTTCTGGAAACTTTTCTCATTCTAAACTTAATTTTTTTCTCTGCATGGAGGCACAGACTCTTGAAATACTGACACATTAGGCAGACTTATTTTTTTAAGTGACCTGTGCAGGGGAATACATCTGCCTGGGTGTTCTTTGCATGTTTACTTGTACAGGGAAAAGTAGTTTCCTTCTTCAGGTTTGCTGTGGTGGTGTTTTGTGGTGTGTGTGTTTGTTTTGGTTTTTGGTTGTGTGTTTTTTGTTGTTGTTGTTTTGTTTTGTTTTGTTTTTGATTTGGTTTTGTTGGTTGTGTTTGTTTATTTTTATTCTTAAGGGTTTTATTTGAACACATTATTTAAAAGGGTATCTGTCCTCGGAGATATCTTAACTTGGAGAGCTACCAAAAAATAAAATAGAAAAATTCAAGAAAGTAAAATCTCTTGGGATTATTCTGTCCTCATGTTTACAGTTCACTGGGTTTTGCTATCCTTATTAATAATTTAATGAGTGTTTTATAGACCAGAATACAGTTTAATTGGCTAATACGAATTAGCAATTTTCTTTGTCAAAGGCTGTAGATGTCACCCACTAAGGTGCTAACACTCGCAGTGTGTAACTCTCTGAAACATAGAAAAATGTGCAGCAAAACTGGGGAAAAACAGGATTACATTCCTGCTGTGTAGATATTTCAAAGCTTGTGGGGATACCAGGGGTGACAGGAAAACCAAAGACTTTTTCTGTGCTTTGTGGTAGATGAAGCATTTCTTTGAAATCCTCTAGTGCATAGACACAACAGCAGCAGCTGAAGTTGGAGGTTCTCCTCTATTGCAGGATCTTGTTTCCAGGCATGGCCAATAACATGCTTATGTCAACTTTCACTTTATACTATCATTATGACCTTAATAATAATTCAAGAAAAAGTAAAATTTTCTTCATGTGTGCTAACATTTAAGAAGTATTTACCTGGTACATTTTAAAGTTCCTCATTATTTTCCTAATGTAGAGAAGCCTGCTACTGACTTAAAGTATAAAGTTTGCAATAGTTACCTTGTCTTAAAGTGTCGATACTAACTTTTTCATACTACTGCTAGGTATCGTTTGGGAGCTCACAAATGCATTGAGTGTTACTCGGAAATAAAAGATTTTGCAAGCCATTTTCCTGCATATGTCCACTGTAGCTTATGCAGATATAACACTAGCTGTAGCAAAGCCTACGTGAATCATATGATGAGGTAAGAACACTTTGAGGCTTTCATTTGGTTATTGAGTACTTCTTAAATTCATAGGAGGTGTATTAAGTGGGTTTTTTTTTAGCTGAATTTTCAACTATGTGGTAAGACCATCAGTTAAATATGTAAGGTTGGGCTCTTACTTCCTAATGAGGGCCTAAATGCCATGTTCTTGTTCTGCCTTAAAAACCTGGTGTTTCAAGTAGTGTACTGTCCTTGCTTCAGAGTTGCTTTGGGAGCTTCCATAACTATTTCAGCCAGACTTAACAAATAATGACCAATTATTGTGTGTTCTCTGGGTTTTGAGATTGAATAACTCATCTGATTTTACGGGTGCTGAATGCTTACAACCACTGCTATTGCTAATGAAATCTGTGCTCAGAATACAGTGTAAAGGAATGTCTCAAACAACATACTCAAGTAGACAGTTTTTCTTACACTGCTGCTGGTGATCTATAAAAATAACAACTCATTTTGCAGGAGATTTGTCACTGATTGTGAGGCAGTGTAGGGTATTAGTGATGACAGCTGTAAAACCTGTTAAGAAAACAAATGCGTTAGTATAATTCTATTGCTCTGAAAACTATGCAACAATTAGACACAGATAATGTAGCAGTGATAAGAAAACAAATTTTTGAAAACATACTTGTTAATCTTGTGTTCTGAACATGCCAAATGTATTGCAGAAAAATAAAGAACTCAAATGTCTCTTTAAATACATGTATGTATCAAGTGCCTTGGCATTCTTGAGTACTAAAATTCTTGAATTTATGACTCTTAAATCTTTACAAGTTTATGTATATATTTTATATGTTGACCTCTTGATATTATTTTCAATGCTCATGTAAGTCCTTGGCTGAAATAGTTTACATACTTTTATGTATCTAACCTATTGATTGCATACTTAAAAAAAAAATAAAAAAAATTGTGCTTAATTCTGATTGTACAAGAGCAAGTTTTCTTCAGAAGGGGAGAGGGAAATCTAAGGTAAACTGTTCCTACGGTTGCCCATGTTCTGGTGTTGTCAAATTCAACCATGCAGTAGATTAACCTGTCTTTTGTCCTTTGGCTCCTTGATACGTGTTCCCTAGACTTTGACCACTGGCAGCACCTATCATTACATTTTTAGTGAGTGTGAGGAGGGAGGGTGTTTTTGTAGTAGCAGCCCCTATACTCAGCAGCTTGCTTTCTGTTTCCTGTGGGAGTACAGTGTTGGCACACAGTTAACCTGCATATGAGAGAATCAGATTTTCAGACAGCCTCATTTGTAGCCACCTCTTCAGGAAACATGAGTTCATCAAAGCTTCACTTCTTTTGTGGAGCACTGTATAGCCTACAGTTATGGTGTGCTTCAAGAGCTAAGCTACTGATGGAAGCATTGTAACTATGTTCTTTCAGGCCTGTGCTGGTGAAGTTAAGCCCTTCTTCTCTCAGAGTTGTTACTTACAAGAGAGCCAGAGTTTTAAACTAAAGCTTAGTTTCACAAGCCTGAAAGCTTTCAGCAATTTAATATCTTAGAGTAATGCAGGTCAGTAATTGAGCCTTCTATTTTCATGCTTAGTCCTAAGCAACTTGCAGTACCACGTACAGCATAAGGGATATGTAATGTACTCAAGAAAACTGGACTAAGTGGTAATTTTGTTATATTTAGTTTTCACAGTGCTCGCCCAAGTAAAAGATTTTGGATCTATAAGAAGCATTCAGAAGAGCTACGGTAATTAAGCTTTTTTCCATTACAGATCATTATATTTTTAGTTTCTGATAGTGAGCTGATTAGTTAAATGAGATAAGAGCCTCTTGAATTTCTAGGCTTCCAAGAGTAGGAAAATGAAAACATTAGTTCTTCCACTAGCAGTGTTCTATTCAGTGACAAATATTTGTTACTTGTCCGTGTTTATTAACTTCTTTCTGAACTCTGAGCAGTTGTAAAAAATATTTCTATTTCTTTATTTTCCAATTATGCATAATGTGCAGAATGGGGAGAGGGTGAAAAAAACCCAAAACATCAAAACAGATAAACTTACGCTTTACAGATAAATTTCTGTCTAAAGTGGTGTTATTTGTACTACATCCCTAGTCATTGATAGGGATTTCCAGGTGCTAGTTGCAGTGTAAAAAGTAAGAATGTTTTTGTGAGCCATCTCTTCTAAAATTGCAGGAAATTTTATTTTAAATAGTCTGTCCAGTAGCTGTAAGTTAATAGAACTGTTTTCATAGTCATGTTGTATTTATACTTCCTTTTTGTTTTCTCTTCTCTAGAGGTGTGACTGTAGTGTGTCTTAACTGTGATTTCCTGACTGATGTTTCTGGCTTGGATAGTATGGCTACGCATCTGAGTGAAAGCCATACTCATACTTGTCAAGTTATTATAGAGAAAGGTGGGTACATACAGTAGTGTTATTTTTATATAGTGTGTATATATATAAAATTTACATGTGCATGTCTCTGCCTTACTGCAGTCTTTTTTTCAGTTGCATTATCATTATTTTTGTGTACTTGGATTTGATAGTGAGTACTTCTGTATTTCCACATTTTAAAGTATTTTTAATTAAATCCTTTATTTTTATTTTCAGTTTCTGTAGATATCCCAACTGCTGAACAAGTATCTGAGTAAGTTTTGTTTTACTGCTTAATGTTTATTTTTATTAAGTTAGTGACAGATGGCCAAAATTCATACTTTGAACTGGGATTTCTTTAGAATTTCATAGAATTGGAAATGTATGGTTGAACAAAGACCTTTACTAGTCTTTTTTGCTTTTATCATGTCCTCAATTACAAGAATGGGGGGGGGGGCGGGGAATCTACTGAATCCAAAACCAGGTTTTTGGTCATTTTGGCCAGATACGTGAATAATTCTGGCAGCATTGTATCTTCTTGATCCTGAATTCTAAGTCTAGACATAGGGAGTCTGTTACTTTAAGTCGCTTTTAATACCACCTCTATTAAATGAGTGGTTCATGTTCTGAAGAAGTTACTTTTATTAAATTAGGACAAATTCAGTCTTAATAGTTTATAAATATTTAGAAATTTTTTTCAAACTTGTTATTTATATGAGAAATACATGCTGCTTTGTATCTTTTATTCCGACTTTTAAAGAAAAATTAATAACAGGATTTTGGAAAT
>JANHGN010000199.1:65136-76000 GCA_024605025.1 Megaceryle maxima
GAAATTTTTTTTTTATTATTATTTTATTTATTTATTTTATTTTTTTCCCAAGGATTTGAAAAAGAAACTGTAGGATTGTGGAGATTGTGTTGTGGGGTTTGTTTGGGTGTTTTTTAACATTAGAATAATCAGATGTGCCAAGCCACCCCTGATTATCCTGGAACATTACCTGAGGCTTTACAGTGTAGCTTGGTGACCATACTTATTCCTTAATTGAAGACTCAGAGGTGTATGAGTTGAATTCTGTCAAACTATTTCAGAACACTGGAACAGAAATGTCAGACTGAAAAGATATTTTAAAAGATGAAATAAAATAGTTGGACCTTGATTTAACAACAAGGTGTTATGAGTCTGTCTAGCCAATTGTAGGATTCTAAAAGGGATTGGGTCTATCTCATGCATGATGAGAGCTCTTCCAACAGAGTGAAAAGTTCTTAAGCCTCTAAGCATAAATCCGCCTTCACTGTGTGTTGGAAATATTCCCAATAGGTTATTTCAGAACTAAGTATTTTCTTTCTTAGTTTCCATAAAGTAGCCAGTAAGAGTGGGTACTAGAATAATCTATCTCACCCAAATGTAGAAATACTTTGCTTTCACTATGAATAATAGAGCAAAATCTATGCTGCAAACTTCAGACCTCTGCTAGCAACTGTTTAGTAGGTGATACAGTTGAATAAAACTGGTGGTCTGATAGGATGACTTTATAATATATTTTTTTTAAATAATTGAAGATATTATGGCAGGAATGAACAAGGGAAGGAAGTTAATTTGGGAAAGCATTTGGAAAAGCCATTTAAAAAATTCAATTCCTGATTTTGGAGCATAGAATATTGAGATTGGACAAAACACTGGAAGGAGTAATCTAGGAGGGTCAGCTGTAGTCCTTTCATTTAATCCAGAGTGGCTTATGTCCTTCAACAGTTTAGACTTCAGCGAAACTCAGACAATGGAAAAATAAAGTGTTGAGCTGTGATACCTGTGAAAACCTTGTATTTTCTATGTGGAGATGGCCTTGGGTGTTGGGAATTAATACTATACATAGGAAGGGTTATAAATGTATTGAACAGTGGGGGAATAGGTGCAGTTGTGGTAGGCTGTTGTCAGTACTGCACAAGGATCTTGCTGTCTTGAATATATTAGAGATGTCATCAAAATATTTAAGAGTACAGGTATAAAGAGTACGTATTACTTGGAAACAGATGAGTGAGCACTGAAGATTTGAAGTGTACTCAAGAATATGTACAGGTTTGTTTCTTTAAGCAGTTAGAACAGATGCAGACAGCTGTTATTTTTGAGAGCTCTGATGTTGGGATAAAATTAGTTACTGGTACTACATGAGGTGATGTAATCTGTGATGGAGCTTTTTGAAGTTGTCATGCTCACAGAGTTCATTAATTTTAATAAATCTTGTCCTGTTCCATATAGTAATTCTTTGATACTTTGGACAAGAATTTATCATTGCTAAACCGAAGAGCATGAGCACACCTGTGTAGCTGATTTTCTTAAAGTCAGTATTTGCAGTACAGAGTACACACAGAAATGTTCATCATTTTGAGAGATGGTTCTTCGTGGTACTCTGTGGTTTGGAAGAAGAGGAACTTGGAGATGAGATTCATAACTCTTGCTGTGTAGTTTCTCAGTGATCTATGAATGCTTCTTTCCATTCTTTGACATATAATTCAGTGAGGTATGACTTGTTTATGGGGCTTTTCAGAATCACTTCATCATCGTCAAGTTACAATCTTTGAACACTTTTGGATCTTCTCTTGCATCTCTCAGATGGTGTCCTTTATTGTATATTGGACTGTCTGTATGTGTGTTGTAAAAACTCATCTTTATTGCTAATCACCAGACATGTTCCATGACCTCTGTGTAGTGTGGACGAGGGAGTCTTTGGACCAGAATCCTGCCATTAGTAATACAGATAAGCTAGCTGGAGATGTTCTGGAAGGAATTGCTTTTTAAATTGTTACTTTATGTAAAGTCACCTTGTTTGTTTAGTGATCCACCTTGTGCTGAGGGAATAAGGCTTAATAACTATGACACTACACTTTTAATGCTCAGCTCTCTGCTTTGCGCAAACATTAACATATTTTTAAATGAACTGACAGCAGACATTTTTGTTGCAGGGGAGTTGAAAGTGAGCAGGTATCCTATACTGCCTTGGCTCACTGATACATCATTGTGGACCAGAAAGTTGAACCCAGTCCAGCTTGGGATTATTTTGGTATGTAAGTGAACAAGGATCGTGACCAGACCTTTTCCTTTTTCTTCATGCATTGAAGCTGTGGTATTCTCTTCTGGCATCTTTTAGTCAGCAGGTCTGGTCTTTTCTCCCATTATTGTAGTCTGGCAAAGGCCCTTCTGTGATAATGTTCTCTGCTTTGCAGCACTGACTTGCAGCTTTTTGGGGGCTATACTCCTTTGAAGAGAGGCTTACCAGGAGTTTCACTTATGTGATCCAGTGTTTCTTTACTGCTCATTTCCAGTGTTTCTTTGCTGCTCGAGTCTTATCGATATCATCTCAAGCTAGAGTAGTGTGTAAATGATGACACACATGTGTTGACATCAAAGCCCCTTTTGTTCTGAACTTGATTCTAGCTTCTGAAACTAAAGGGTTTTGTCATTCTTTTTTGGTGTTGACTAAAACATAAAAGTCCTGCTCTATTTAATATTCAAGTAAGCTGCATTTTTGTCTGCCGGTGACATTGCAATATATAGAGGCAAAATATGCTTTGAATTACTTTTGTTATATGTAACTGCATAAACAATCTTGGCCAAAGGAATTTATTAGCTGCTTTGCTCTGGTAGCTAAGCTTCTTTTTGCTCCTAAATACTGTAGGAGGAAAGCGTGTAATGGAAACAGATGTATTTGTTGAGCCTTGATTCTGAGATGGAGCAGCTACAGTTCATTCATACCTTGTTCTTTTGGTATCATCTCTTATCTTCAAGGATTCTCTGCTCAAGCTGCTGAGACATCTGTTGCTTTTGATTTCACTGCTTCTGACTTCATCTTTAGTTCTAGATTATCTGTGGCAAGTTTGTGCATCAACAGGTTGTCTGGATATACGATGAGCTTTCCTTTTGTCATGATAAACATCTGGTGTTCCTCCAAACTCAACCTCCTGCTTATAGTGGATATGTCTTGATTGGATCTCTTGTTTACTGGCTTCCAAGCAGCCTAATAGATGGAGCTAATCTTACTCTGAGATCAGTCACTGTTATGACGTCCTAGTTATAAGAGATTATTTTTGATGAATGCAAGCTGTTCTTGATTTGCAGCACTTTCTTTTTCTGCATAATCAAATTCACTTTTACTGGTATTTTTTTCCTCTTTGCTTTAGTATTCAAACAGAACAGTTTTGGTGATAGTGAGCTTCTGCAACCACTGTGGTATTGCTAATAATGGCAAGGATCCTGTCATCCATTGTCTCTTACACATGTTTTGTGATTGAGCATCTATACACTTAGTCAGTACTCTAAAGTCTCATTCTTTTTGCTATTTTTTTTCCTTCTGACAGAAGCTCTGTTCCATCTGGAATGCTGCTGTTCAACTTCAAGCATCAGCTACCTACTACAGGTTTTTCTTGCAGGACTTATTTCTGTTTTGACACAGCAGCATTCAAAAAGACCTAGTGGGTTTGTTTTCATTGTGAACACGCTGTTGCATTTCAGAGGAAGTTGAATCTGTGATATTTTACTTTCATTCAGGTTTCCGTCAGCAACAAAACTGGAATATGATTGCAAATTTTCATGGCTTTCAGAAACATTCTCTTAAGAACTTCTCAGACTGACACTTGGATACAAAATAATGGGAATTATACCTCTTTTTAATTGCTCATTTGTAATAGTATCATTTGGTTCTCTTACAGCTTTGTTACAGAGGTTTGTTTTTTTTTTAAGTTTCAGATTTGCAGTTAAAACACTTGTAAGCTACATACAGATTTGCCAGTTTTGTCTAAATGCTTGATGTAGAAACAATTGATGTGGCATCCTGTGTCCATTTGTGTGAGGATCTCAAAAAAGTTACTTCTTTGGAAAATTAGGAACATAAAACCAGTACTAAACCCTAAAAGTAAACCTGCGTGACTCAGTATCAAATACCTCTGCATGGATGGTCCCATCAGCTACAGTTACATGAATAATGCAAAATATTTGACCACATCTGCAAGGACAGAGCTTGACTATGCATGTTATAACCCATTTAGCTTATGATGAAAGAATTAAGATTTCATTTGTACATACCTTAACCTGTTTCTTTTTTATTATTTTTAGGATGAGTGTCACTGCATTATGGGTTCTTAAGACATGTAGTTGCACAGCAATCTTACTTGATTAGCTAATTCTGTATTACCTTTTTTAAAGCATTTCTGACAAGAAAGTGACTGTTTATTTCTGATATTCTGTTAAATGTAACTGTGTAGCTTTGTGTGTATCGCTACTTATGATAACATGATAATAATAGTAAGTTAGTATATAACTGTTTTCATTGCTAACCACCTTTTCCAGGTTAGAAACTGGAGACAGTGTCAAGTAACATGAATGTCAGCATTTTTTCTTTCCCATTCACTTATTAATAGTATAAAACATCATAGCATAGAAGCAGCTTTTTCTTCTAATTATGCATTCACACGTACCTTCCCAGTAAATGGTCATGCATTCAGGTATTTAGGGGACAATTTTGCTTTATGAATTATTGGCCCTACTTAAAGTTCTATCTTTTAAAACAGGGAATTTCTGCTAAAATCTGGAGTTTTTGAAAAATGACAAACACACCAAACCCAAAATGCTTTATATTCTTCTTTAGTTGTAGAGTAGATTTATATTTATAATGCTGGGTATGTTTCAGTTGAGTGGCTGGAAGGTACCTTGAACCACTTAAATAACAAAGTTGTTTTCTATAAATTATTGAAGCTACAGTCATCCTAGAGAAGGTTACTTTTGGTTAGAAGTGAACAAAAAAGTGATGTTTGGCAAAAGATTCCAGCTGAATTCCAGTACTGCTTACCTACAGAAGATGAGGGAGTAACTTGTAACCAAACATGGCAGATCACTGGGAAGACAGTTGCTTATAGTTTGAGCTCTGTGTGTGTGTGTGTGTGTGTGCAAGCATACCTAATTTTCTTATGTGTGAGCAGGGCAAGCAGTGAGGGTGTATGACTTTTGGAAATGAGAGTACTTCCATCTGTGCTTGGACTGTGCATTTTAGTCGTACTTGCTTCACTGACTTCAAATGTCTTTCATTAGTTGTAGGTGACTCCCCCTGTATCAAATGGTGTTTCAGATCAACCTGAATTTAGGCTAAATTCATGTTCTTACTTACCTGGCTTTTGTCCTGAGTCTCTGGTTTTATGACCAGTCCATTCTGTTGAGTATGTCAAACGGAAATTTTGTGCTCAGCTGCTACGTGGGGGGGGGCATTCTTTTGAGGGATTGACAATTAAGGGGCATTTTTTTTTCCATTATTGTTAACTAGGAGTTTATGTAGAATAAAGAATCTTTGGAGTGTTCTAGAGAGGTTTTGAAACTGTGGGCCAGCAGGTTGTACTTAGCAGATTTGGTCACAATCTTATTTTCATAATGTTCTGTCCAGAAGGACTATAGCTCCGCAGGGGTAAGAAAGTACATAGCCTTTGTTGCTGCTTCAGAACTATGGGATTTAAGATTTCTCATAAAACAGAAGGGTTGGGAATGTTACAGCGTGGTATTTTTCTATGGTTTAGTACCCATTTATGAAACTTCTGCTAGTCGCAAGTTAGAAGGAAGTACTCTCAGAAACCTATTCCTAAACAGAATCGGGATGTAGAATATATGTCAGGAATCCAAAATAAACCATATTAACAACATGTGATTATCACAATGTTATAAAATCTGTTACCTTCCAAAATGGCCTAAACTTGCCAGTTTGAATCTGTTTTATTAAGCTATAAAACAAGATCACAGAAACCTATCAGAATTTGATCATGTAAAGCGATATTAATAATGTATTTAAAACAATCTCCGGACATTGGATCCGATTCATTCCCATTTATTTTGGTGGCAAGACATATTTATTCAGACAAGAAGAACAGTATGTTTTGTCCTTGAAAATACAGTATCTAGATTATTTGTGTTTAAATTGTTCTGCTCTTTCAAGAATGACTGTTTCTAGGTGAACTACTATATCCAACATATTTATTTAGGTTCCTGCATGCAAGTCATTAAAGCAGTAAAGAGAAGTAGTTGGTGTTGCATCATCTTTTACTGGTGTTGCTACTCATGATTAAATACTCGGGAGTATTTCAAATCCCTGACCCAAAAAATGTGTTCTCATTTGATTTACCTGGATCGTTTTTCTTACTGTCAATTAGATGAGCATTATTACAGTGCTATAATAGCAATTTTATATTATAATATTTAAGTTACTTTTGTCATCTTTTATTACAAATTAAGATGTAATAATGAAAGTAGTTATGATTGTTCATGCAACAGTCACACTTGTTGGTTAGCTGCTAGAACATTAGTATTATGTGTTTATGATGTGCTGAATGTTTGTGGTAAAATTCTTTAAAAGGTCTGGCTTCAGCACTGCTTTTGTGGATTAAATTAGGAAAACACAGGCGGTGTATACTAATATTAGATTGTTATCTATTTTCCATAACATTTAAATTGTTAAAGCTGTCAACTATTTTGTGCCTTCTAGAAAAACATTAAACTTGCTGAGGTCATGAATCATTTAAGTTACAGTTAATAACATTATTTAACTGTAACAGAGGGAGCACCATACTTCAGCACATTAAATTTGCCTTTAATGGAGCACCAACAAACATACAAGTATAAGCAATTTGGAGGGTTTTGTTCAGTTGTTTGGGTTTTGTGGTTTTGTGGGTTGTTTTGTTTTTTTTTTTTTTTTTAATAGGAAACCTTTGAAAGGTTAGATTTTTATATTAGAACTGATGACTTAAGGTTTTGTAGGAGACATCCTTCTTGCTATCTCTGTGATAGCATTTTCTTACATAATCAAAGAAAATCAATTTTAGTGATGTGGTGATAAGCTGTTTAATTAATGTGGGTTTAAAAGTCAATGAATTTAAATAATTTATAGCTCATCTAATGTATGGACTGTGTCTGTGAAGGTGTCTTGAGGGACATATCTCCTCTAAATACTAGTTGGAGGTCAGCTGCAATGTTTTATGGTTGCCCTGAGGTAAACTATAGCTGTGTTCTGAGTTTAGGTTATTGTATGTAGGTTAGGGTAGACAATCAAAAGAAAACTGAGCTTGTTTTGCAGAATGTTTTTGTTGAGTCATAATATAGCTTTATGCATTTAATTTAGCATTTCAGGTCTTAAGTACTTAAGTCATGGTTTAAAAGGCCTTTATGGTGAGAAGATCTTTCCTTGTGTAGAATTGCAGTAAGCACTTGAATAAAAGTATTGCTAACCATCTTAAGTCTATTGCTTCCTGGTTTTCACAAGGTGAGATAAATTAGTTTCAATGTAACCTGTTCCAGTTATCTTAAAATTTCTGTATACCCAATAAAACATTTTAAAAATCTCAAGTGCTCTTCTGGAATTCTGAAGTACTCAAAATAAGAGTCAACTTTTAAAATTTTTTTCAGATTACCAAGTTGCTTTCTTACTGTAAATATCTTCATCCTTATCTCTATTTTAACCATACAGTATTTTAAACCATTGAATTTTAATTCATTATCCACTAGGTTAAAGACCGAAATCTCCATTAGAGAGAGAGAAGCTAAGTTGGAGGTAATGTCTCTTCTTTTCTCCACACAGTCTAACAGTATCTCTGAACTTCATAACTGGTTTGAAGATCCAAGACAGTTCTTTTTTAACTATGCAGATACTACTGTGTCATGGTGTTCAGAAGATATGTATAGTACAAAAATCTAGCTTTCTGTCTTTCACTACAGAAAGATATGTCAGTGTTGGAGGGATACCTTTAATATGTCTGCCACACCTAAAGATGTTCAGTTTTTAGTCAGTCCATACTGTTTGATTCATATTCCAGGCTCCTATTAAGTAGTGGTTTAGTTGCCTTAAGTATCTTCATCTTCAGGGAACCTGGAAATTGATCTGAGATATAACTTAAGATCTGGGTAAATATGCACTCTGAACTGTAACTTTTGGATTTTTTTTTTTTTTTAATTTGTACTACTTTAAAGCAGAAAGTCTCTGGAAATGCCTTTGTGCATTGATTGTGGGTGTTTGGTTGTTTTTTTGTTTTTTTTTTTCTAGGCATGTATACAAATTTTCCTTTGCTTTTTGCCTATCAGGAAGCTAAATAATCTCACAGTGCATCTTAATTTCTTACAAAATTATCTTTGGATTCTCATTTTCGGTGGTGGTTTTTTTTATGTAAGAAGTTGTCTCTGTTTCCCTTTAAAAAGGGCAATCTGTTTCAGAAATTCTGGCCAGCAAGAGAGTGGGAGAAGCCCTTATACCTCTAGTAAAGATTTATTCTCATAACACTTATGCCTGCTTTCTCAAATGAAAAAGGGTTGGTGACAGTATTTTAACAGATTCATTGTTTTTTGTAGTAATGTGTTTATCTTCATTCAGCAGTGTTAAGTAAGATTCTCAGACATGCAGAGTAACACTTTTTCTTTCCATAGACTCCATTACCACTTCAGGTGTGTTTTCACTTTACTTTTTCATTATCTTTTCATCCCATATTGTGTTTCAGCATTATAGAAGTCAAATTTGCATTTTTTGGTACACAAAATTGTGTTTCATAATACTGGCTTTCATTTGAAAATAAAACAAAAAATGCAACATCACCCCCACCCCAAACTTAAATGAAAACAAAACCCAAACCACACACTCTAGCCCCTACAGTTGGAAGAGACAGACAATATAGACAGAGTAGGCTACTTTGATGTTAGCTGTCTGAGCTTACAGAACAACTGAACTGGACCTTACCGAACAGTGGGCTGCTGTTCAGTGTGGTTTGGGCCATGTGGAACCTCTGGTTGTTTTTTCCAGGGTGCCATGGAACTCCTGTTATTTCATTGCAGTCAGATGCTTGATATCTTGCTGTTTGGTGAAATACACAGCAGGATGTCAAAGGACAGACCCCTAGGGTGCTGAAGAAATAAAATTAACTGATGAATCAGGTTGTTTACAAGTACCATATGTAAAATTCTGAGAGATAAGTCAACAAATCTTCCTTTCCTGGTGCTTCCTAGGGGGTAATGTGGTTAGTGAGGACAGAAGAGGATGGTGGATAGGGAAGGTCTCTCTATTGTAAGAAATGGAGTGCAGTAGTTTTTAAATTGGAAAGTGTTTTTTAGCATGGATCATTATGGTCTTTGTATGGCAGAAATGTAACAGTGTGATGGAAGTATAGCAAAGGTTATATTAGAAGATAGAATAAGCCTAATTTAGCATTTCTTAAATATTTGCTGCATAATTTGACCTCATTGAAACAAAATATCCCATCTCTGTGGGACCGAAAAATACTATGCCACAAGTATGTAAAATTGTTTACACAGTCAAATATTTAAGAGGTTGTATGTAATAATTATTATCTAAAATGTCCATCTTTTGCTATGTACAGTGATCTTTTCTATTTTAAAACTGAACTTAAAAGCACTTTTTTCCTGTCTGAATACAACTGTAAGTCTAATTCCTTACTTTTATCACTTAGACACTTAGTTTCTTAAATAAGGTTATATAGGCAAGATACCCTGTAGCACAGGAGATGCTTTTAGAAGACCGGTGCAGCTGTTTTGTGAACAGCAGTTTTCAGTCACTTGCTTTTCTGCTTTTTTAAAAATGAGGGTGAAAATTGCTTGTATGTTGTTTAGAGTTAAGTAATTTATTTCACTGGGTAAGTTTTAAGAGAGACTCATTTGTTTTTTCTGTGACAAGCATTTTGTTAAGTCTTCCTTATACTAATACTTAGTGCAATAGCATCTGTAGGGATAAAACACTGTAAAGCTTAAAAAGCTTTAACCTTGACTTTGTTTTTCTTGCTTTTCCTTTGCTTTTTGCTAGCAAAATGCAAGTTTCAGTCTGGGTTTTTTTGCCCTCTAAGTAAAAAGCTGCTCAGATTTAGATTGCATTCTATTCAGTAAGGCATAGTTGAAATTATGTATATGAAAAAGGCTGCAAGAGTTGATTTAAAGTTTTGCTTTGTTTCCAATTTTTGGGTGTTTTTAATTTTGAAGACTACTTGCAATCTTCTGTTCTTAGATCCATGATTAATCCCTGCTACATAGCAGATTTATGGGAATGACAGTATGAAATTATTTCTACAACTTTTTATTGTACTGAGTTTCTCATGAATGTAAAATAAAAGGAATATCATTAATTATTACAGAAAATTTCAGGACCTAGTTTATCTGAAGGAAAAGCAGAAACACCAGCTTTTCAAAGGTAAATACAATGATCAGCTGCATCTTGAAATCAGGTACATAAAATAACACATACTGTGTTATTTCTCAGGTAATTGGGCAAAAGGGATTAGTATTTTCATAATGTGTATTTTCTATGATAGAAAACTTTGAACGGTGGTCATAATGTACGTACTCAACAAGATACATAGAATTTTAGATTCCAAGTGTCAAAACGTATTCTTAGTAATGCTTAAACTGCAAATTACTCAAGATTCATAAGATGCTAAAGAAATTGTACAGATTTGTTAAAAGAAGCATTTTTCTATAATAATGCATCTGGGTTAACAGTATTACTGTGACACTTGGGAAACAATTCTAAAATACAATCTAAAATATTAATTTGTGGTTGTTCATTTAAGTTTTTAAAAACCTGTGTCATTTGTGGAAAACATGCTCAACCAAATTCCTAGCAGACCAAATTTGGGAAATTGATGGCTAACTAAAACTTCTAGCTCTGTACTGCAAAAAA